>PNEQ01070648.1:0-56615 GCA_003012365.1 Medauroidea extradentata
TGCTACTCAGTGGAACAGCAGGCAATGCACGAATAGACTGGGCTTGAGTATGTAAAGGACAATGGATTCTAACATGCAGGTCATTGAATTCGCGAAATTTTCCTGTCCCCAGTTATTTGTCAATAAAATTGCTGATGTCTATGATAACATTCTTTTTACATAAATGTATTTCCTTGCATTGGGCACGCAACAGCTTTCTAAAAATTTTTATTAATTTTCTTGTCACAAAACCTTAAATTCACCTCCTCCTATAGATATAAGTATTAGAAGAAATATACCCATTTAATACATTTATTTTTAAAAGAACGTTGCTAAGTAATATCTCAGAAATAATTTCGCTTTGCCACTAAAACTTATTATGGTCATCTGCGAGCTGATATATTTTAAGAATGTTATATTCCAAATGATAATATCAAATTGATGATGGGGGAAGGAGGGGGATAGTTCTCGCCCTGCTCATTCGATCTCGAGGTGCCACCACTACAGATGTGCACTGAAATAAGTTGGTGCAAAATTATTTTAGTAAGTGACTTTATTCATGGTCGTAGGTGTACTGCGCGTGCATCAGGAGTGTACAGTTCTGATAAACTGCTGCCCTAGCTGACAACAACCCACGACCCTGTCGCAGGTCGGCCACGCGGCTTGTCGCAAATGTGAGCTATGTTTTGTTCTGACGATTCCATGGCAAGCTCGTCTCCAAACCACGGACGTTGTGGTCGGCCGCGGGAGCCACTTGGTTGAGGAGCGGATTGTACCGCGCGGTAAAATGGCCCCGAGGAGCCGGCCCCACCCCACCGCCCCCTCCCCACTTGGGCCGCGCCCTCTGTCCTCTTTGGACGAAGCTTCCCGGCCCTTCTCTTTTTTACCCCTCCCCCCTCCCAGTGGGCCGCGCGTGTGTGTGAGTGCTCGCGCGTGCTTGTGTGTGACCTCGTATGTTTGGTTCGTCACCATGGCAACCCCACCTTCTATGAAAACTTCCACCTCCGCTCCGCCAGGCGTGGGTCGTGAGAGACCTTTCCTCTGTACCCTGTCTCTTCTCACCACCCTCCCACCACCTTACCCACCTCTCCACACCATTTTCACGTCCGCCTCTGCTTTTTTTTTATTTCAGCATTTCAGCAGCTTTTTTCCGTAGCCTCCTCCCTCTTACACCCCCCCCCTTTTTTTTTTTTTTTTTTTTTAATATTTTTAATCTACTTTCCTCCCTTCGTCCTTGTAGCGTCCTCCAAGGGGAGGGGGTGGTTACTTGGCTGTGGAGTAGGTATAATAGGGCTAGGGGAGGGGGAAGGGGTTGCGAGTCTTTGGAAGCTCAGCGACGTCTTTTAAAAGGACCAGTGTCTTATATCTTATACGTCGCTGACAGTAACACCGCGGATTATGGTGTATTTGGTAACGTACACACCTGACGTCAATGTTTTGTCCGCTCCAGCTGATAGACGAGTGCGGTGGGAGCAGCGATGGAATGAATACGACACAAGAAACGAGAGTACTAGAGAAAATCTCATGTGTTATTGTTAGCGCATTCCACTCAGCATCGAACATGGCACTTCACAACTTTGTATGCGGTCAGTAGTAAAGAAGAACGTGCCGCAGGGAACTTAATACGGCCGGGGAAGATGTCAGGCTTGTTCTTTTTGTCGGCGTAGGGGTGAAGGTACTTTTACTGAATATAGCAATTTTAGTGTGGTTCAGAAATGTCTAGAAATAGGTAAGTGTTTATAGGGCCGCATTTACCACTATGCGCACTAGAGCCGGGTCTAGGGAGCTATTTTAATATGGGTGCATTTTTAGTGAGGAGAACATTTATATTCAATGTTATTTTATTATTGTTATTGTTATTGAAAGTAATTTTCAAATTAACGCATTAGAATTAAGCTAAATAATTATTATTGTCATTACTATTGTTGTTATACATAGAGAAAGCGAGGACAGAACAGAGTAATTTTAAACAATGCTATGCTGAAAATGACAAAAGGACGCGATATGTGAGGAAGGATGTGAAAGAGAGGCTGCGGGAGCGCTGAGATTCAAGGGCCTAAGGAGCTTATATTCATAAATCCGGCCCTGAGTGTATATAATATACAGTATATGTGTTATAATTCAGTGTTTGTACATTGTATTCGGTGGTATTTATTGATGTGACATTAATAACATATTCTAAATTACTAGCTGTCCCGGAATACGTTTAGTGCTCATTAATTTTTTTTGGGTACTTGGTTCTACCCCTCTACTTATTTTGCCCCCTCCCCTTCCACAATTTTTTTTGGCAGAACATTTTTCGGGTGCACGCAAACCTAACCAAAGTTTTGTCGTAGTCGGATGCCTGGGACAGGAGTGTGTACGTTACACAACACGTACACACACACACACACACACACACACACACACACACACACACACACACACACACACACACACACACACACACACACACACACACACACACACACACACACACACACACACACACACATATATATATATATATATATATATATATATATATATATATATATATATATATAATTTTGCTGCATTAGCTACATCGCGATTCATGTTGAACTGATTCTTGGGAATATTAGCTGTATCGTCAACATCCCAGCAGTCGCCTGAAGAGCTATTTCAGGAAACATTGGAAAACCGTAACCAGGATGACCGTAGTTGGGGATCGAACCCGGGTCCTCCCGGATGCGAGTTCAATATGTCACCATAGGGCCACCTTGCTTGGTTACAGTGAAATATACGCAGTATTACTTACAATGATATTTTTTGATAACCTTTGTCAGACAGGGGGAAAATAACAAGGGCTTTATAAGTGCTTACTTTACCGTGAGGTGTCTGTAAGATAAGAAATATCCTTCATTCGCAACATACACTGTAAAAACACCCTTCCCCACCCCTCCTCCAAACACACAAACTATTGTATCAAAGAAAATTTTTTATTTTAACATGCTAAACAATGTGCCAGCCGAAGAGCCATCGAAATTTAAGTATTGCTACTGCATACGTAATATCTATTAACTTGAGTCAATTGTTACTTTGTAAATAATTTTTTATTTCCTTTCATGTCTATTCTGAAAAGTAGGCTATCTGATGGCCTTGCATGTGTACCATAAATTAGTTTCTTTGCTAAATTGCTTTCACTTCGTATAAGAAAAAATTGCACTGTGTGTACTGAAGTGTCAGTTATTTTCTTATTAATTTTTGTGAGCGATGTTAGAAAAAGGATGGCGACTCCGTATCGGCACCTACCAGCCGGTGCTCGTGATGCTGCAGTCACAATAACGAGACGCTAAATATTCTCGTTATGTGTACGGTTGTTTTCTTACCACTACGTACTAATCTAACCTCTCGTACGACGGCCATTTCTGTTTGCATTATTTCATTATTTTTCCGTTTATTGTAAGGTCTCAAGATATTTTCAATGCCTACTTCAATTCTATCGTGTGTAGTGAAGCCACAGTTTCATGATTGTTTAAAAAGGGTTTGTTTTGCTTTTAATAACTAACACATATCTCTCGTACAGTTAATAAAAGTAATTTACTACCCGCTCACACTTTCACCAACATTTGGACACAAACCAAAAATCCGTTGGCAGCTTTGTCGCGTCCGCGACATGAATAAAATATAAATACTGTCTATTCAGAATTCGCATCTCGACCACTATTTCTGTCGCGCTGACGTAACAAGAAGCCTCGACGCTGATTGGACAAGTTATTTTATTCGCGTCGCGCACTTGTCTTGTCGCTGCATTGTGATCGCAGCGTGACTGTCAGACATGTGGGCGGCACGTCCAGGGGATCAACAAGTAGCGGCGACCTCGGCGTGCTCGGAGAACGGGAAATAATTGGTCCGTCCGCGGGTAATTAGCCCCGCCCGCCGCCTCCCCTCCCTCGCCCTGGCCGCGGGCAGCAGTTAATTAGCGCGGGGCCACGGGCCGGAAGAATGCAGCTCTCGTCTGTAGGAAGGGAGGGTGCTGGCACCACATGTCACGTGGACCACACTTCAGCCGCAACGGTGCCTTGTCGACATTTGCTGGCAGGCTGTTTAAGAGTGCGTGCGTCGTATATAATTCAGTGCTAAAAGCATCCGTTCAGAACTGTAGGTTTCTCGAAGCCAGTTTAAAAATAAAAAAAAAAAAAAAAAAAAAAAAAAAAAAAAAAAAAAAAAAAAAAAAAAAAAAAAAAAAAAAAAAAAAAACCAACAACAACAATCCTAGACAATAGTTTTCGCCAACTTTCTGAGGTAAAAGGTATCTCGAGTAACGTATGTCTGAAGAACAATCTCTGGCGCCAAAATCTCGTACTTTTAATGCAGCGCAAGAGATCACGCTTAATAGGTGCGTAATTGTGGGTAAATATTTGCTCATATAGTGGGCAAATATAATTATCAAGGATTGCTGTTTTACAGATTTTCTATATTGACTTTCAAGTCTCAATGAAGAATTCAGCGCTTATTTATCTACCACGCCCGATGCACAGGGAGGAGACGAGATGCGGGAAGTAGACTTGATCTGAAACATTATTTGTATTTCTTTGTTTATTATTTTTTTTAAAATAAAAACAGTGGAAGAGAAAACTGCTTCACGCCTCGGATACCACGACCGCAGTTCCCTCAGAACGACGGCGCCAGAACGTCCCGCCTTGTAGGTATAGACAGGAAGTTGTCGCTAAAATGCCCTAAGCGGACACATGCAGCTCTGATTCGTGGTTGGTCACTCTCAGCGTCTTGTAGGTCTACGTGCAAGTCACAAACTAAATAGTAATACAGACGTGAAATAACGTGGCGGCTCATTTGTTATACTTAGCCGCATATAGGCTGCCCGAGTTTGTTAATAGCAGTCCCGCGTATGTTCGGCTCCTGCATGTTACGGCAGGTTTCGTATTGGCCTGGCTGACTACTAGCAGGGCAGCCGCCTTACGCTGATTGGCGGTAGGCCGCCATGTTGCTGGCCAGCGAAGCCATTTTGCTGGCGCGTGTGACTGGGTTAGCCGTCCTACCAGCTATTTCACTTCTGTATTCCTAAATATTCTGTGTCACAGATGTGAGGTGTCGCAGTAGCCTGATTATGATTGGCACAGTCAAATGTGAGACGTCTCTGCACAAGCTCACGCTGCCAATAGTTCATGAAGCATATCTACAGATGTGCACGTAAGATATTGAAACTAAGTTGTGAAAGAAGCTTTTCGCGAGAACTATACACCATTCGTGGTGATGTGAGGGCTTTTTAAATGGGCACGGAAAGGTCTTGTACTGTGAACGAATGAGCGATATATACCATAGAGTGAAGTGATAAATTATGTTATGATGGCATGGTATTGAGCGATAAAAACATCAGCTTAAAATTTCTCGAAGCAAATTCGCAAGGAAAAAAAATCAATCCTAGACAATAGTATTTGGCAAGTTTCTGAGTAATGCTATTTCTCGATTAATGTATTTCTAAAGAACAATATCTGACTCCGAAATGTCGTATATTTAACTGCGGCGCGACAGATCACTCTTAACAAATGCATTAGTGTTGGTAAATGTTTGCTATGAAGTTGGTGAACATCATCTAGGTTTGTTGTTTTGGGGTTTTCCCATATAGTATTTGAAAAACGAGTAGGATGTATTTGGAGTTTATTTATTTATCCACGGCGTGGTTCACAAGTTTGGTTGATTATCGATAAGGACACGTGATTTTCGCTAAAATATTTCTGCACCAACTAGTTTCAATGTCTTGGTTCCACCTGTGCAGTTCTGCTTGTTTGTTATCGGCAGAGTGTGTTTGTGTAAAGACGTTTCTTATTTCACCCTACCAGTCAGAATAACTAAGGTTACTGCGAACAACACACGTCTGTGATTTGCAGTAAAACGTTAAGACACGTGATAGTTAAATTCAGCCAATCACTGAGCATAAACCAGAGTCGCAGATGTGCACACGAGGCACTGAAGCAAACTGGTGCAGAAATATTTTTACCAAAAATTGGGTCCCCTAGTTATGCAACATCGTCGTGATTAGGTGAGGGGGGGGGGGGATCCTCAACTCGCCAGCCAACGGCATCGTCCGGCTTGAATTCCGCATACGAAAACCCGGATCGCAATAATGGAAGGCGTGTGTCCAACCCCTACGCCATCTACGGCCCCAATATAATATACAATATTGAGAACACAATGTTGCTGTCCCTGCGAAGCTTCCCACACAACATATAACATATAATATATACGTATAATGCTGATTTCGTGTGCAAGTATATTTGACATATTTATTATACATTTATTATGCATATATCAGATGAAAATGACATGTATCACGAACAGTTGCGAATATATGTATTATATATATATGCATTGAATAGCCAAATAGCTTTACGTTATTATTTGATATTATAGGCCTACATATATCGCTATATATAATATATGTCCTACTTATGTTCAGTGGTGGGACATTTGAACCATTTTTGCGCCTTATTTGAACATTAACTGTACATATAACATACGCAATGAATGTCCATAAGAAACGTGTAATTTACGTACAATATATGTAAGTGTGTTGTGTGACTTGTAGCCATGGAGTTTTTAAATTTGACAAGTTAAAAAAAAATTAATAGTCCTCACTGATTTAAATTCTGAAGGTAGGCTAAGTTTGGAATTTCTGGAAGAATACTGTCGCATGGAAAACTTGGCTGGTTTTAAAATGTAGTTACTTAATATCTAAATCGTAATTTTGTTATTTGTACGTCACAATAATATTTTTGTAACAAAATTTTAATTTTTTATTTCAATATTAATGCCTTTTGAAGAACTGTTCCATGTAAATGAGTTTTAAAGGGGAAGGGGAAATTTCCCACTGCGCCCTTCTTATCCATGCCTGCAAATCTCCGGGACTAGCGTCTTTCTTACATTTGTATTCGGAAAAGTACTTTTCGACTGTTTAGCAAACGTTCGCTGGAAAGAATAGGTCGGGCGAGTGTGTCGGCGGGATAAAAGAGGCCCGGAAAGGGGGGGGGGGGGGGGAAGAGAGGGAAGACGTCGACCACTTGTAAAAGAAGACTTCCCCAGTTACTGCTCCTAGAACGACGTCGCCCAGGTGACTGGCGAATTTGCAGTTTTATTGGCCACTGTTTCCCCCTCTCCCCTCCTCCTAGAGCTCTCTGGCGGGCCGGTGGGAATGGTTTTACGACCCAGGAGCCGTGTGAGGTTCTTAACTGGTGGGCGGGGGTGTTTGAGGGGGGTGTTAAAAGTAGCGTGTCCAGGGAACAAAAAAAAGAAGCACCGCGCCGACAGAACGACAGCTGGGGAACGAGCGAAAATAAATCTTTACCTTATGAACTGGCGAAGCCAAAAAAATTCATTACTTTTATATGTTTCTAACACAGTTCAACTCGTACATATAACGTTTATAGGATTCTCCAGTTAACATTATGTACTTGTGAAGTTTTTTTTTTCAGTTTTCTTATATGTTGATGTCACTTTTTAACATAAACATAACAATACAAGTTATTAATACAGTATATATTTCACCGTTCTGAAACGTTAGCGTCCGAAGTTACAATGTAATTTATTTGTTTGTATTTGATGTGATGTGTACTTATGTATGAGTACGCAATGCATATAGCCCCACATCTTTATTAACTGTGAATAATCTCTTCTTGGTTTTATGTTGGAAGTAGCATTTTTAGACTTTGGCTTGTCACTATACAAAAACTGTGCGACATGAAGTAATTACTTTTATTAGACGAAAATGTCATCAAAACTAATGTCTGCCACAGAATATTTAGGAATACAGAAATGGAACAGTTGGTAGGGTGGCAAACTCAGGCACACACGCCAGCAAAATGGCTTCGCTGGCCAGCAACATGGTGGAAACACCTACCGCCAATCAGCGTAAGGCGGCTACCTTGCTAGTCGTCAGCCAGGCCAATAGGAAACCTGTTGTAACATGCAGGAGCCAAACAGACGCGGTGCTAGTTACAATAGCCTCTGGCAGCCAATAAGCGGCGAAGTTCGCCCTATCAAACTAGCCGCGACGTCATTTCACATCTGAACTCTTATTTAGCTTGAAGTGTTGAACAACGTTCGGTGCAAATATGAAATTATCACTGGCCTTCTGTTTCCGCGAAACAAATTCATGACTAACTGTATTTGAATACACCAACTGACGTGCACTTCAGTTACTGGAAACTCTTGGAAGTCTCGGGTCTGCGAATTACTGGTGCCTTGTGTTGCGGTAGCCTGGTTCTGATTGTCCTAAGGGCCTCTTTCAAACGAGAAACCTGACCTTGCAGAAACACGTGGACAATATCTAGGGACCCGGAAATCTCGCGAATTCATTTGAGAAAGCGTTACATTTCAAATGTTCATTGCCTTCGCGATTGGGTTACTGTCTGTGAAACTTCCCTGAGGACTGTGAGCCAATAGCAGGCCTGCATGAACACACACACGAACATCCGCTTTACCTTGTCAGTAGGGCCACGATTTTGTCGCGAAAAGATTTGTTTCAGTATCTCACGTGCGCGTCGGCAGCTTTGCTTCATGGTTATTGGCAGCGTATCTTTGTTCAGACACGTCTCTCATCTGATTGCACCAATAAGAATAAGATTATTGTGGCTCCGTACGTCTGCAATTCACCAAGGCAAGTGAGAGTAAATCATCCAATCACAGACGATGTTGCAGAGTTGCAGATGTGCACATAACGCATTGAAACCAAATGTTACAAAATTCTTTTCGCCATAAATTCGTGGCCCTACTGTCAGATGTACAACTGGCCACTCACTGGAGCAGCAGACAAGTAGTTGAGGACATAGTGTACACAGGACTGTGCAGTCCAGCCTGCGGGTCGTTGAACCCGCGATATTTTCCGATCTTTAATAACCATGGAGAACTACCGATAAGCAAGCACGTAAGTTAGTGAAATCTAGCTTGTGCGAAAATCATCACTAAAAATTGCGATGTCCTTAAAACCGAGTGAGGTGGCGCAACGGTAATACGTAGGACTCGCATTCCGGGGGACACGAGTTCGATTCCCGGCTCCGACCATCCTGATTTCATTTTTCCATGGTTTCCCGAAATCTACTCAGGCAAATGCTGGGATGGTTCCTTAACAAATGCCTTGGCCGGCTCCTTTACCAGTTCCGGTCATTGTACCAAGTTGTGAGTCACGCTCTCCTTACCGAATGTCCCTAAAATAATTAATTATTTGCTGCCGAGTAGTCTTCACGACATAAACGTTATTGTAGGCGACATACGTGTAGCAAAATTAGGTTTTAGAAAGTGGGTACGACAACTCGTTTTTAGTGTGTCCATAATCAAGCCATGGTAAAGGCAAAATTCTAGTAGCTTCATAAAAGACATGAAGCATTTACGTTTCAAAGGAAAACTGTTTTAATGTGTGGTCGTTACTTTGCCAAAAATAGATAACGAGGATAAAAACGAATTGCATAAGATTCTTTCAGTTAATTGTTTTATAATTAGTTGGTGCCATTGAAGACACCATCAACCTTGTCAACTTAACCCGGTTTTCGGTGAAACTGTAACCTGCCCATGCTCTCTTGTAAAAGTGAGTCGACAGAGTTCTCTCTTCTCTGGAAACCTGATCGAGTTATCCCTGACTTTACTTGATTAACTCACCCTACTCTCTGTTATAGTTACGCGAAGCAGGCGGCACGTCAGAAAATAACAGAACTAACAATGGAATGTTTTGATCAGCAGCCATTGTCTTACGATGCCATAACTTTTTACTGTACAAATTGAGAGTTGGGACGATGCACGATAACAAAACAAAACACGAACGAGTTAGTCATTAGAATGCATTTGACTTGATCACGTTAACACTACATAAGCTGTTAAGAAAATGTACATGGCAGCAAGAAACACCGGGCAATAATTCATATATGTAATATATAAAATTCTTGTGTCATAGTGTTTGTTTCCATACTCCTCCGAAACGGCTTAACAGATTTCAATGGAATTTTGTGTATACATTCGGTAGGTCTGCGAATAGGTTTTTATCTATTTTTTTTATACTCCTACGTGCTATTGTTTAGTTAATATTTTTAATTAATTTATTAATGTGACAAAACAACGTTTGTCGGGGCAACTAGTGTGTATAAAATATATATAAATGGAATTACCCCTTACAACGAGGCAGGACGAAGTTGATTGAATCATAAAAGTGTCTAACACAACCTACAGGGTTGATTACGTAGTATTAATGTTTCAAGTTTCGTTTTTCATTGGTTCTTATTTTTGGTATGTCTAAGTGATTGCTTTAACCAATTAAAAAACATTGAATGACGATGTAGAATATTTACTAGATGTGATCACTGGGAAGTATTCAATGTCTCATTTTGGGTTTGAGCATAGAAATGTTTTTGTAACTGCTAACATTTTTTTGTGACTATAAAGATTGTTCCACGAAGCTACTGTTACTCCTTTGTTCTTTGGCAGGTAACTGACGGTGAACTCTGTTTACTTATACATAAGAAAGTCGTTAATCCTGAAAGACTGTTGTACAAGTAGAGATTATAGATGGTTTATTGCGGGAAAACTTGACTGTTTGCTGGGTTTCAACATACGTTCAGCTTACCAGAAGATTACTGGCTTTCTCTTGTACGTGGAGCTGTTACCCTATTTAACTGAGCCAATAAAAATCCCGCTGTCGTAGATTCTATTTTATGCCTGTTATTGGTCTGCAGATAGCTACTCAATCATACGTGTTGCAATTAATTACAGCGTTTTCAAGGGTATGTCGACACAAAAGATTTTCGCGATAACTAGAACCCACGATTGTTCGCGAAAATAATTCTTCAACAGCTTGTTCCAATGCCTTATGTGCACATATGCAGCCCTGTTTCATGGCCAGTGATTGGATGTTTTTAACTCTCAGAGTCTAGGGTTCTACCAGCATATCACAGACGTGTGTTGTCGTAGTAACCTTGTTCCTGTTGTCACAGTCAAATGAGCCATGATTTTGCAACAATACATACTGCCAGTAACCGTGAAGCAGAACTTCATATGTGAACATAAGGAATTGAAACAAACTGTTGCAGAATTATTTTCGCCAAAAATCGTGGGCTGTAGCGATAAGCCATCATCTCTAACTATAAGGTTTACTCAGAGTGATACTTAACGTTATTTTGTTTTTATCGTTTACTGCTCATTGGGAGCAGACGATATTTGTCTCGACTACCTCTTAGGTAACGAGGCAAGACGTCATAAATATACTTCGTATGTGTGCTCATTTAAGTGCTAAGCCGTTTCCTATTTTTCATATGAACAATAGCTAGCCTAGTCATGCTGAAAAGTATATATAACTGATGTGGAAGTATCCAGATTGAATAGGTCAAATAAAAGACGATTTTTTGAAAGTCAGACATTTTAGCTATACTTGGAGACAATGAAATCATAAAATTTTTAATGTAAATGAAGAGCTGAGGCTTCACTGTTAGAAAAAAATTTCCGTTAAATTACGGGAAAGTACTGGCAAAAAATTATCCAGAAATCTTTGTAAAGTAACGGACACTCAGTTTTTCTTGATAACGAAACCCTCCCGTAAAATAACGGACAATCCGTTTTCCGCAAAAAGAAATTTAAATTTCTGTAATCTACTAGCATTCCATTTCCTAGAAATACTACATATTCTTATTAGCTATATGTTATCGAGATTCTGACGCACTACTTAGTAACCTGCAAATTTTTCGAAGTTGCTGGGATTTGAACCCACGACCTTATAATTGTCAGGCAGAAGCTCTAACAATTTTTTTTTTTCATGTTTGGTGCAGTGGCGAGGCGGTATCTTCCGCGTCATCACTGCACCGAACACTCCCTCCATTAATGTGATTTATTTAGGCAACCCCGAGGAAATGTCGTGAGACAATTGTAAAGAGACAATTTTGTGAGACAAATTGAACAAGCACAAATTTTACACCCAGCCAGACCTGGGAATCGAACCCAGAACCCCTCGTATCGAAATCGGTCGCTCAACCAACTAAGCTACGGGGGATCGGCATCCATTGAACCACAGTGACAATTCATGAGTAAATGAGTTCTATGCAGTAGTAAGATATCAACTTTATAAGAGACATCTTTTGTATTTGACATCCAGGATTCATAGTGATTACTAATACCACTTTTTTTTTATAAGAAACACAGTAAAATATGCTTTAAAATTTTAGAAACATATTTTCATGAATTTATGGAAAGTTACGGTCAAACATCCGTAAACTGACAATACGGGCAAATTACCGTAAACAAAATATTACGGAAGCCACTTCCGTAAAATTGCAGTACTTTTCTGTAAATATTTCCGTGAATTTACGGAAATTTTTAACAGTGTTGAGGCCATAAGGAGGGATTCCCAATATTATTGTCATTATGATATTACCGGAGAAATTCAATGAAATATGCTCCTAGTAAACGTTATGACGTATTTTCCTTCAGTGAGTGCTGGCGAGAGGTGTAAATAAGGGCGTGGCCTACCTCAAGAGCTCTGGCGGCAGCAAGGATAGGTTTTTACATGTTAAATTAAATTCGGTGGTGCTCTGTCACGTTTTGTGATATCGTTTCCGGACAAAAACCATTTTCTGCCCCCATAAAAGGAAAATATTGCTAAATTAATAAAATTGCAGGGAAAAAATTGTGAATAGCCGTTTTCGAGTGTTTCCAGTGCGTAAAAATCGTTTTTTGCCCACAGTTTTTAGGGCATTGGAAAAATTGTGTAAAAGATCCTTTAGCATTGTGTGTGGCACGGAGATGAATAAAAAAGTCAGTGGAGGTGTACATGTAGCTTCGACAGATCTGAGCCACATAGACAATAAACATGTGTATATGCTTGCTCCGCCGTGGCTCTGAGGTAGGCAGCCAGAAATAATTGTTTTCACAAAGGGTGATCACAAATGCGCTGTTACGAGTAAAGTAAGATCATATTTTGTGTTTCACTCAGATTGTGGAGGCCGATTATGTAGAACGTTAGACGTCTAGCTTGCATTTAAAAACGATGCATACAACCTTGTCTTACCTAGGAATCTGAAACCTTTTGGTATTAAAATCGTCTTTGCGACTTTGGTCACAATGACTTCTGGAAGTATATATACATTTAAATTCAAACGCTGGTCAATGCTAAAAGAGCCAGAAATGTATTCAACACGTGTAATGTGAGTGAGGGATATTTGAGCGGCCAAGTGTGAGTGTAATGTAATATAAGTGCAGTTGGTGTGCGGCCTGCAGGATGTGTTGTTGACGGTGGTGTGTGTGTTGCAGGGAGGAACGGCGAACTGCGGTTGTCCGCCGACAGAGACATCCCCGGCGACGATGTGGCGGGGATATGGGCGGGCTACCACAACGCGCTGGGGCTCAAGAAGTCTACCCCGCCTGGGCCCCGCGAGCAGTCGGTGAGTGAGCTTCTGCCAGCTCTTCATTAGTGGTAATTAAGGTGAGAGGGTTTTAGGCCCTTTAACAACGAGCCGAGGATTGGAACTCATGACCTCTCGCACCGTGGACCGGCATCTTACCGACTACGCTACGAAGGCTGGCTCATTACCTCTGCATCTTTCTCTCTCATTCCCCACAGACCAATGTTCGGACTTTGCATTTTCCTTGCATGTCTATTCATAATTCAGAGTCATCTAGGATACACTTTATTTACAAGCTACTTATGTTTTGGAAACAGTAATGGAACATCCCTTTGCTGTGGGAGAAAAATGGTAGGCAAAAAAGAAAGGGACAAGATGCAGACTGAAAACTTACGTGTGCATATTACATGTGCCAAAAATCATGATACCCGTAAAGAGAGTTTAACTTTCCATGGTTTATTGTTGAGCCAACGTCGAAATATTTTGTGTAATGCTGGATCCTAAGTGGTCCGCCTGGCTGCGGTGATCATGAGTGATGTGCTGTTCCTACAATATGCCTAAGAATCTCAGTTCTTGTGTTCCATTCTTAGAAGCTAGCGCAGGCCCGGATTTACACTTTTCTACTGCATAGACCACGTTCATAAATGTGCCTCCACTTATATATATATATATATATATATATATATATATATATATATATATATATATATATATATATATATATACACACACACACACACACGCGCGCGCGCGCGCAATATTACCGTTATTTAAAGTTTTCCTAAATATTCTTCAGCTTAGCGCAAAAATTTGTAATAATCATAAATTATTTTTCTTTAATATTTTACTTAACATTACCATAATTTGTTGTTTACCACTAGTAGTACTTTAGGCGGCCGCCTGGTTGGCGCTCGAACTGCGTGTTCGGAGTTACGTTTTTATCTCAGAGACCAGTAAACGACGTGTTTATCTACGAATAGAAAACACACTTCACACTACTTGTGAATGTGACTTTCAAGACACCACGCACATTGGAAGCATTATTTTTAAAATCCTCAAACTTGGCTAACATCGGCTTTTCCACGCGGTTGTTTCTCAAGATATATGTAACTGATTTGCTCGAAATTTAGGTCTGCACGTACATTGGACTTGTTACAGTGACGCGTTCAATAACATTATAGGGTCACCGCTTTAAGTCCCACAGTAAAAATGTTACGGCGGAACACTCCGCGAGCGTTTACGACTTTGGTCATAGAGGTGATATCACAATACATGTGCCAGCCGACATCGCTCGTAGCGCCTCATCGATTTTTGTCTCACGTACAAACATACCCTTCATAGGCGGCCGCCTTAAGGAGGATCAGTACCCGTCATTTTGAAATAATGGAATTTCTCATTTAATTTGGCGTACAAATTTTTGATAATGTTATATGCCTCGACAAGGCAGAAGGGATTGTTTTTTACATTGTATACAGTTGGCAACGAGATTTCTTTGTATTTTTAATAAAAATCAGAAAATGATGACAATGTACTTTATTTATGGTAATTAAAAAAAAAAAAAACACAAAAATGGACTGTTGTGTGTTTCAAATATTTTAGCACATTGCCCATAATATCTAATTTCAGTGTAAATTATTTCATTCGAGTAAGACAGTTGGTTTTTGTTATTACTATGTTCCAGTAACTTGCGAATTGTGACTTTGGCATGCTGCTATGGAAAAACTGTGAGAGCTAAACAATTTTTACTAGTGAAAAATTTAGTCACAAGTAATGTCTATAAAATGAACACTGTGTCATCCAAATATAAAATTAGGCATTTTTTGCCATGTGAACACCCTTAATGTAAAAAAAAATACAAACCATATAATAATCTGCCACAGTATTTTCTGAATTCCGTACAAGTAATTTCATATAACATATTAAATGTATAACCTAGGCTGGCCGTATTGTAGATAGTGAGGGTTGACCTGTCTCGTGCCGAAGTCGTCGCAGATGCTGACACACAGGTGTGCTCTTGTTACCCACAGAGCCCGCTGATGCTGAGCGACCGCAGCATGGCGCACGAGACGAGCTCCGTCCACGACGAGACGTCGTCCAGCGGCAACAAGGAGGACGAGGACGACGACGAGGACGAGGCCGAGGACAAGATAGACCCGCAGCAGTACGACCCGGAGCGTCTCAAGGCTTTCAACGTGAGTGATCACCTCTGCTCCCGCGATCCTCTTCCACTATTGTCACTGTTTGAAGATCTTATAAAAGGCGTTCCAGATCCTTTGGTTAGCAGCTAAACCAGGATTTCTCAGTTCAATTTACCTTCGGGCCACTGGCATTCATTTGACACCTAAAATACCTTGGGAGGGAGGGGGGGATGCAAAAGTAAAAAATTGAAAATGCATTAAATAAAGGTATATTATTAAATTATTTAACTGAACTTAATTTTTATTTAACACAAAAATATTTTAGTCATACATACATACTACATTTGAACTATCATTTAAGAAATTATCTTTGAATTAGTAAATAAAAAAATGTTCTCCCCTGATTTCTGACATTTTAATGACGAGTCGGCAGAAATCTCTCTGCGAGCTGCATTGGCCCCGCGGGCCGCCTATTGAGAAGGCCTAGTCTAGACGTTGCTGCGCAAACCGTGAATGTGACAAAGAATATCACTCCTAATATGTGTTGGTCTAGATGCTGTAGGCTGTAAAACAGTTGTATGCATAGTAAAAATTATTTGGTACTTTAGCAGACAGAATATTAGGATGATGGACGAAAAAAAGAAGCATTTCTATTGGACACTGAATGCTGTCAAGATTTTTAAGACACAAATGATTAATACAGTTTTAATATGTTTCATTCACACACCTTGGTATTCTTGAAAGGTCTTATTTATTAATTTTGTTATGGTAGATACACCTGCAGCTTGACAGTGAGAGTGTGAGAGTTCAAAAGTTGGTAGTTTTCCTTGACCTGATGGAGACAGGTTGAAATGGGATCATCATTTTGGAGGCTAATGGACGTTCTGTCTGTTTAGAATCTGGTTGACTTGACTGCCTACTTTATGGACAAACTTACTTACTTACCTACTTTCTTATTTTTCTCAAGATATCATCTGCTACCTACAGCATTGCTTGTATGTGGTATGTGTTACAACTTTATTGGATTGTTATTGATATCAACAACAAACTTACCATTAGAATTTATATTTGACTGCGATTCCCTATATTTTAGTTGTGTATATAGCTCATTGTCTAGTTTGGGCGTTATTTTGAATCATAGCTTTGCTATGTTGGAAATTTTGATAGTTGTAATCTTAGTAAAAAGTTTCTGGAAATTATATTTTCATGTGTTAAAATTTGGGAATGACAGTAAACATTGATCCTGACTTTAGAGTTTATAATGGTAATTAATGGGTGATGTGAGCAGGCTGCATGCTAACCATTACAAATCCATATTTAATCCCAGGAGAATTCACATTCATTACTTTTTATGTCATGAAATGTGATAATAAATTTTCACAAAAATCAGTTAGTTTTCTTTGGCTTCCCCCGTTTCATTCTAACACTTTTTTACTCTGGACATCACATTATTTATGCACTCTACAGTTGATGATTATCAATGGCAGGAACCTCTTTGTATGTGTTTTGGGTTAAATAAGCATTTTTGCAATCAACCTTTGAATAAATTACTTCCTGTCATTGCATAGAATTCAAAATAATGGTTGCTTTAAAACTCCTTGTATGGTTGGCAGCAAATTACCTAATTCAATTTTACGTATTTAATTATTTAAATCAAACAATCAGGAATAAAAAATCTAATAAAATAACAATTAAGCTCCTACAGGTCATGCAATTTAGTTGACTTCACACATGAAGCTTACCGTTGTCAGCTCATTGCTCTGTTGGTAATCAGTACCGAGGTCATTATTTTTATGATGTCATTAGCTAGTTTTGTGTTAGCATTATGTACACAGAATGCTGTACTGTAAAATATATGGTAAGTTTCATCACACCTGTAGAAGTATTGTAATAAAATTGCTAAATTATATAAAGTTATTTTTATAAGTTAATGTGAATTGTTACATTTGTATTTGGAAGTTTTATTTTCTTAAGTTCGGGAGTTATTGATGTATATTTATAACTTCCTGAATGTTTATTCTATAGTGTATTATATTTGAGATTATGTAAAACTGAGACAGAGGCCTACTTCATAATGTAAGACATTTGTCAAGATACTAATGTTTTATAGACATTTGCTATTGTGTGACACTGTTACAATATTACGTCTAAAATTTGACAAGCTAATTTTCAGCATAGAGACTTTGCTTGCAAAAGTGTTGATATTTTATGTACTAATGTTTAATTCTAATACCTTGAGGTTTCAGAAGAGAATACTAAGGTAGTGCTGTGAATAAATTAAAGAGCTGATGTACATTGTAGATAACCTATTTATGAGCAGTGGACTGTAGAAGTAAACATTGTGGCAGTGTTCATATTTACATGCGAAGGAAAGATATGAGCTGGCTGAAAATATAAACTAAGCATTGCTTTCAAGAATGCTTACTTTATCCAGACCCACTTATTGAAGATTCACATTTTTTTGTGTTTTTTATTGTACAGTCGTGACACTCTTGTTACAGATGTTTGTGAGGCTGTTCGTGGATGAGAACTTGGACCGCATCGTGCCGATATCGAAGCAGCCCAAGGAGAAAATCCAGGCCATCATTGACTCATGCACCCGGCAGTTCCCTGAGTTTGCAGAACGAGCGCGCAAGAGGATTCGCACCTACCTCAAATCATGCCGCCGCAACAAGCGATCCAGGGACACCAATGGCGTTTGGGATGCTGTAAGAGTTTTGAGGATCACAGACAAAACACTCATGTACCCATTTGAATCACATTTAGGGTTGTAACTGTATTTTATTTCCATGCCTAGCTGATCATGGTAATTTTCAGTGTAATTAATAACTCACAATATGTCTTAATAAGCTTGTAATGGAGAAAGTGTTATACTTAACTATATATTTAACTTGTAGTCTCTGAATGATACAAAAATATGTGTTCTTGAGATATGACTTCTTAGTACTACATATAGGTGAGGGGAAGCTCAAACATTTCTTGAAACAAAATTAACAGCTTGGGCTATCACCTATGACTCTAGTTTCTCTTTCTTCCAAAATTGTTCATAAATTGTAAGTTCTTCTTGCCTCTAATATGTAAAAACTTGAGAGTACATGCATGTGGACTGATGGAATCCAGTCCATCATTACCTCTCCATATATTTCTTTCTCCACTTTTAACCACAATACAGTATGTCATAACTTACAGACTTTCGTTAATTCAGTTGCAGCTTCAACTTTTCCATAAATGGTTTTTCTTTTATGTGTCTGATTCCCCAAAATATTCTCTTCTGTAGCTCTTTACCATAATTTTTGCTCTTTGAAGCCCATGTTTTGGCATCGTTTGTTATATCCAACCTGAAACTGGTTCAACTCATAAAGTTGTTCTTGTAAAATTTTTTAATTTGCCTGTCTCAAATGTGATCTTACACATTCTATTCATCATTCCTGGAGACCATTATGTCAGTTAAACATAAGTGTGCTGACCATTGACAGATACTATTAATTATTATTTTTAACTTTCTTGGTTTTTGTGTTCTGTAAATTTGTACATACTTTAAAAACCCCATTTGTTTTTAAGGGTTTTATCTTTTGGTTTATTTAATTTCAAATTGTTTAGTGTTTTTTTTTAGCAAATTGTCCTTCTAGAAATAAATACTTAATGAATAACATTACCTAATTTAGGGCAACTTATGGTATGTATACAAGATATTTTAAGAACAAAGTTTTCACAAATGAATTAAGAGTCCTATGCAGCTACAACACAAGCATACATGCAGTGTGTTAGGAGAAAGTTTTGCGAAGTGATACTACTAAATGCGTGTTTGATAGCTCTATCTACGAAAAGAAAACACATTTCAAACTATGCTTCTCTATTTTTGATTTTTAGATATCGTGCTTAGGAACATGATTTCGAGACACCTCAAAAATGGCTTTTTTTCAGACTGCTGTCATGTAAAAAATGCTAACTGGAATTGTAGAACAAAAATAGTGAAGCATGCGCCGGACTCTACTTTACACTTTCCATAAATAAAATAGTAGGGTCACAGTTTAAAGTCCCATAGGAAATATCCAACGACCGAAACACTGCACACCGTTTTTGTGCCCCGTGCATAAAGGCAACATGGTTGTTGAAGCACAAGCCAGAAGTTTCAGTACCTCAGATGCGGCATCTAGCGCCTGCTGTACAGGGCTCTTAAGTAGCAGTGTTTGTTCTGTCATGTGAATATGTCAATGGAGGGAAAAAAAATCACTTTGCATGCACAGAAGATGTAAAAGATCTGGAATATGGCTGTTCCTTTATTTTGGCTTTCCAGTTGTCTTAGTGCCATGCATGTAGATGTTTTCAAGTTGGTAACTGTGGTGTGTACTTGTGCTGGTTGCAGACGCGGCCAACCCCCGCACACCTAACGTCCGTTCAGGCGGAGCAGATCCTTGCGCAGGCTTGTGAGAACGAGAGCCACAATGCCAAGCGGATGAGGCTGGGTCTGGAACCTGTCAGCCAGCCGATGCCCCTTCTGCCGTCCGCCACCACCGTCAGTATTCACTTCTTTGTAATGCTTTGCTCCTTGCACCAGTCTCGTCCTATTTTTACAGTATACAGTACTAACTTTCATATTTCTTTGCTGTAATTTTTCAAGTAGCTGTTCATACATTACCTTTACAGTCATGCTACAGTTACAGGCGACAGCATCAAACAAATGGCAACATCCCTCGAAAATTACTGGTATTTGTTGCTATATGGTTCAGCATAGTGTATTGTGTATTGAAAATATAGGAATGTTTTAATATGTGCAGTGCTGTGAATATCCATTCTTCCTCAGGAGCTGTTTTTAAAAATGTGAGTTCCTTATCTTAGCTGGTAAAATTGGACTCACAAAAATGATTAGTTTTTAAATATTTTCATAAATTTGAGGATTGTAGGTTTAATGTTGTCTGCATTTCTGTAATATGTTATTTATTAATAGCTAATCATCTGTAATGAATTTCTGTTCAATACCATAAGTACTTAAATTTAAGCAGCTATTTAAAATGACAAGCCAACAAAATCCCAGCGTAGAAATTTATTGAAGTTTAGGTCTCATTAGTACAGGTAATATGGGAAAAAAAAGTGAACTATAATAACCAGTTTGGTATATGTACCTATGTTATTTGAATGCTGCTTTTGCAGTGTGAGATGGGTTGTGTGCACCTTGAGTTACACTTTGGGTAATGCATGTTCAATCCATAAAGTAATGGGAAAATTTTTGAGACCTCTGATTACGTGACACATGTCTAAAAAAATCTCGTTGGGAGGCAGTAATTTTTAATTTGTTCTTCTTTTAGGCATGTGAAATAACAGCCAAACACAAAATAAAATGTTTACCACATCTTAAAATCTAACTGTAAGTATTGTAATAAATAATGTAACTTTGAAATTACATCTACCATATTCTAACTGTCTACTGACTGACAAAGTGATCAAAGGTGCACATTAAAAATAAAATAAATAAATAAAGTATGGCAAAATGTTCTGGTGGGAGAGAACAACGACTGTTCTATACAGGACAATTTTGTGATCCTATCTTCAGTCTTCACAAAGGGACCACATGATTAAATACTGTATGAGACGTAATGTACATAACTTGCTAATTGATGGATAATGCTTGGTTTGCAGACGGATAGCCGGCCCTCGCCCATGGACCATCATTCATCGCCCCTTAGCTTTGACACAGCGACAAAGCCGGTAGTTTCTGTTTCCACCAACAGTAACGTGGTTGCCATCAAGACGGAGCCGACTCACCCAGCAGACTCACCTGCCTTTGGCCAGGCCCTGACAACCAGCAAGAATGCTGTGGAGGCGATGGCCAAGAGTGTGGGGACGACAATATCCTCCGTCAATGGCAACATAACCTCTTCACCCTCTGCTGCGCCGACTGCCCTCTACCGGCCTAATTTTACACAGGCCTTTCAGCGGGCTGGGCCCTACCCAACTCCACTCTTCCCCACCCCACCATTCGGCACTCCAGGCATCATGACCAATGGTTAGCACTGTTCAGTAATTCAAAACCTTATTGATATTTTTAAAATGTTCTCAAAACTAAACCCTTGTTTAAATTCAATTCACTTTGGCAAAGAGAAATTAGTTCCAGGTAAAGTTTCTTTGTAGAAAAAATGTAGGATGTACGACGAGGCAAAATACCAGATAAAATAAACAGCTACATCTTCAGCAGAAACAATGAAATAAATGACGTTGAAATCCGTGTAGTTTTTAATTGCTGTTATAAAGCATTTGTACGTTATATTGTAAATTGGGACTGTTTCAACACAAGAAAATATTGTACATGTATACTTTGTTTGTGGTGTGTGTTAAACTGATTCAATATCTTTGGCTGCAGGCCCCACAGACCTCAGCATGAAGACGAAGCCCCTGCTGAGTCACAAGCTGAACACTGCGGAGATGGCAGCAGTTCGACAGCTCATCACCGGCTACCGGGAGTCCGCAGCGTTCCTCCTGCGCTCTGCTGATGAGCTCGAGCAACTGTTGCTACAACAGCAGTAGGCACTTCACCTCGACAGTCGTCGATTAGGCGGGTTAAAGGCCAGTAGTGTGCACCCTCCTTTATGCCATGAAGTTTGGAGATTTTATCAGAGTACCTCGAAATATCACGTATTAAAGTGAATACACTCAAGATTAATATTATGTGTGTTGTAATCTTTATTCATTAATTTTGAGGTTTTAAGTCTTAAGTTTCAGTGGCATTTATGGTATTAGATATTCCTCACAGCTACCATGACTTGATGTATATAAAATTGATGTTGTAATTATCTAGCCTACTTTAAAGTTATCTGAAGGGAAAAAAAAAATATTTATTTTAGAAATGAGAGATTTGGGTTGATTTCATCTTTCTTTTCTCCAAGACATTATTTACTATGTTTGAACCTCACACAGATTGAGGAAAGAAAGTTAGTCACATGCCACAAAGTGGCACAAGACTACATTCTTGCTAACCTTTAATGTACTTATGTATATCTTTCAAGCTAAAATTTTTGTGGTAATTACAGAAATAATTTTTTTAGTGCAATAGAGGTGACTAGGAGTGTCAAAAATAATTTTTGTTAGTTTTACATTTCAAAGGTAATTAAAACATAAGAACGACAGCAGAAGACCTCTCTCGTGCATTTAGATATACTACTTAAAACTTTGCAGAACAATATTTATACTCATGTGATTAAAATATTAATAGTAAATAAAATATTTTTTCTCTGTTCTGCCTTCCCCTGAGTAGTAAAAGCCAGTAAGTGACCCACATTTAATACCTGGGTATACACAACTATAGACAGAAATGCCAGCATAAGTTTTGTTTATGAATTACTAGTCATTGTGGCATATAGCTGTAAATGTTAAAAATTAATTAGAATAAAAATGTTTTAGAGGGATATTATTAGTAGTATGCTCTTGTCTTGGTTATAAAATAAACAAAAATGCTTGAATAAAATTTTATTTTTGCTAATGGCTGTTTTCTAAACTCATGGCATGAAGTTGGATGAATTGTGCAAATTGGAAATGAGATAGCCTCATTTCTGTATTATTTCCTTTTTCGAATTGCTCAAACAGACTACAGAAACAATAGAAGGTCCGGCAGCAAGTTACTTACTATCGAAGGTGCAGCTCTGAGACATTATTTATGCCCGAGCAGCAATTTTCTTCACAGTGGAGAAAAACACTTTCAGTGGTTGGATGTAAATTTTTTGTGTGTACGTATGAATGTGTGTGCGTGTAAATACAGGAAGCTGATGTTGACAGTGCCGTAGTACTTTTTGTACAGTTGCAGTTTAGCAATATAGACTAGTGAGTGAACAAATTGACCACCAGCAGTTTAGAACAGTCAGAATTCGTGGCAGATCACTGTAGAATATGTATTTTAGTTTACTGAATTGTGAAGCATCTTGAGCTCAATCTCAGTGCAGCAACAGTGTTTCTTTTTATGGTTGTGTTACTGCTTCAGTGAGCATCTTTTTCTCATATTACCAGCATATTTTGATTACTTTAAATGTAATAATCAAATTATTGATCAAATTTACAATATACAGTCTTTCTAGTTGGTACAAATCTGTATTTACTGAAATTATGTATGTATGTCTCGTATTTTGAAAGAGAATGTCTTGAAAATCCACATTCCGTAAACACAGAATTTTAATGAAAATCTGTGTCCAGCTCTACATCGAAACATCAAACTTCTGAAATACTGTAACAATTCTGATATGTGTAGATTTCAAGGGATTTGTTATTTCATAATCAATAATTTTCAATTTAATTCCCTAGCACTTAGAATGCTTAGTCTTGCACTGTAATTCCCACAAAGTCAGTTGTTTGCATTAGATAAAAATGGAGTGCTGAAATACTTTATATGTACAACAAATTTAAAACTACTTTTATACATACATTTTAGTCATGTTAATGCAGATACATAATTTCACGGCATGTAGTGCAAATACACAAAGTAAATACTGTAATTACTAATTCCAGTGTATTATGTATTATACGGTAATACTGTACATGACAAAAATAATTTATCACAGGTATTGAGAATTTTTTTTATGCTATGCATCATGTTTTAATTAGGGATGTGATGTGAAAATGTTATGTGGTTAGCAGTATATTATTCAGAATGTTTTACAGTATACTGTTTATTTGCCTTGATTTTTTTTCGAAACACAAAACAAATTATTTTCGTAGTACATTAATGGTAATCTTCTTTTCAACTTCTGTTACTACCTAATTTGCAACTTAAAAAAATATGTGATTATGTACTACAATTTGCTTGGCACCATGAAAGACAGAAAGATTTGGTCTAATTTTTTCAGTGTTGTTGTTGTTGATGAGCATACAAAACATCACAGAAAGCCTAGCTGGTAATTGCTTACTAGTAATACACTACTGTATTAATAATTTGTAATAATAAGTATACATTCCAATATTAATTTTAATAGTGCACAACAAATTCCACTGCGAGAGTGTATCTTTATTTAAAAGAACTTTATTACTGAGTGTTTTTCATTGAATATGTAAGTGCACCTCTCACAGATCAAGGCAAGAAAGTTGGTCAAACGCCACAATGTGACATGAAACTTTTTCATTTGTGCTAACCTTTATGTACGTATATCTCTCATGTTACTGATTAAGAATTTGGAAAGTTTTCGCCATGTTGAAGAAGAAATTATCTAAACATCAAAAGTTTAGGAATTTTCTCATAGGTAACATTATGCACTCATTTGAAACAAACATGTTGACTGGTCATGGCTAAAAGTATGTAAAAATGCAATTTGATGAAATACACAATACAAAATAAATTTGTTTTTGATTAGCCTTCCATCTCAACAAAATGAGGTTGTAAACACAGGATTCACATGAATTAAAATTGTAGGTCCATATAAAGCAGCATAGAAAATTTAGTGTATACAGTTTAAAATATTCCTTGGCTTTAGCTTGATACCAAAATTGTTTTTGGGCAGCAGGTAAATTCTAGTGTTTTAATATGCAACCTATTTTAAGGGGTTTCTGTATTCATACACATAATCTAAAATGTTTTCTTATACCAGTTATTCCAGCACTGTGATGTTTTGCTGGCTGGATCAACACCATTGGCCCAATCAATAGAAAGTTACAGTCTCGCATCTTCAGGAAAAAAAATGTGCTGTCCAACTCTCTCTGTGTGTGTTTTAATGAGTATTTGTACTGTCTGTTCATCTTTGTCTGCATTTATGAATTTTTGTTGTAAGTTAAACAAATTTTCAAAATCTGATATTAATCATACAGTATTTACCTGTATTTGTGTATGCAAATAATGTGTTTAGCATATTATTCACATCACATCATAAGGTCCTTGTATTTAACGAAAACATGTCAACATTTGTTGAATTATGTAGAAATGCTGCATCAAAGAAAAGCTAGCAAAAAAAAAAGTTGCATTCAGAAGTTCATAAACTAAAAAATTAACTTATGTTGTTCACATAAAATTTTTATGAAGATTATTTTTTTTAGAGAAATATTGTTAATTACTTTAGTTCAGCTGAAATACAAATTGAACAGAAATGTGCATTGTGGAAACCTTCTATGGCAAAGGTTTTCAATTATTATTTTTTTTTTTATTGCGTAAAATGCTTTTTGTACAGTAAACAAACACATGTACATAGAAATATTTAAATTTTTAAGTACTGTAATAAAAATTATAATGCAATAAGATTTTTCTTCACATTTTTTCTGATTTCATTAGAGGAATTTTTATTTCTGAGAGCAGTTATTGTGTACAATTTTACTTGTAAAAATTTTAGAAATGGTTTATTACATCAACTTTAATATAATTCTGAAAAATAACAGTCTTGTAATCAATTCCTATTATTAAAGTACCAGTATGTTGCTGTATTCAGCAAAAATCAATTTGTTTCATAATGTAAATATTCTATTATAGATGGCGGAACTTCTTACCGGGACCAAGTGTTCTTTTGCATCACCACCATAGGTATATCCTCGGTTAAAAGGAAGGGGCCGTGTGGAGGAGGGGATCGTCCCTTCACTCCAACTACAGAATAATAACAATAATTTTTAAATATAAAGTGAAACATTTGCGCATTACAACCCTTTGGCACAGATGTAGACGTAAATACTGTTGTTCGTGCTTTATACAGAATTATTGCTGAGTAATTTTCCAGAAAATTCTGGAATTTTGGTAATGTTTTGCCCTCACTCAAAAAAAATTTTGGGTCATGCTACTCTCATGCATATCGCGTACTGGCTGCAGCAGTGTTGGACTTCTCAGACATAAAAATACAACAAAAAGTGCAAACAAAATCTCGAGGATTAGGTTGAAATTTTGACAGATTCTTGAGACATGAATTGTGAGACAGCAAAATAAGATAATATGATGTTTTTGCAATATTTTGTTCTGATAATCTGTATGTATATTTAGCAAAATGGTATTTTAAAATACATATATCTTTTTAAAAAAAATTATGCAAAAAGCAAAATTTAATGACATCTGACAAAAACCATAGTTTGCTGTTCTATACTGTACTTGCGGTACCAACATACTTTCTTCATTTACAACATGAAAGTTCAACTATTCCAATTGTTTTTCACTACTGTTGATTATCATATTATTATTGTGAACCTTAGCCACACTACTGGGTAAAATGAAGAACTCATGCTGTATTTAGTGGCGGATCCAGCATTGTGAGAAGGCTATGCCTTAAAAAGTGTGTATACATACACCCCATGCCAAAAGCGGGGGTCCTCCATGGGAAAATTTTGATTTTAGAGATGCAAAATGGTGCTTTTTAATCAGTTTACACAAAAAAAATTTAATAACATAAGTAAGAAAATTTTAAAATAAATTATGTTTCAAAAGTATTTAGTGCTAATAAAAATTAAATTAGAAAAAATTTAAGAAGAAAATAAATCTGACCTTTAAAGGGAGGGGAGGGGGGCCATAAGCCCTCCCCCTAAATCCGTCCCTGTTTGTATTCATTAGTTTACAAAGGAAAAAAAATGCATCCAGTGTTATGGAACTTTTGAAGTTATGTGGGTGCTGTCAAGTCATTTTTCGTAAAAATAATATAGGTATTAATCACAGCAGCAACAAAGCAATTGCAGGATATGTTTGTCTTATTGTTTCAAGCTTAAAATGCTCTATTTTTTAGAAAATGGACCCATGTTCAGGTAAACACTGTAATTATAAAAAAACACGGCTTAGCAGCATAAAGTTAGTAAACGGTAGTGATGTAATGTGGGACTAGTGTGACAGTTTCACTGAAATATTTTTAGACTGTATAGGTAATACATATTAGTTTTTATGCTTAAGTCCACTCTGTCCCATTCTGATGATTCGTCTTGCACAATTTTTCTGAATAGGTAAGCCGTGCACAGTTTGTAACATTTTGTGTAAATATTGGTAAAATAACAAAACTTATTACAGAAATGGGGGGAAAAAAACATTGAACTTTATGTTTCATCAGTTATAGGTCATTCGAGATAACGTGACCTCTAAAGATTTAACCTTTTTGCAATAAAAATAAATCATCAGTATTTTTTGTATATAATTCAACACCCTAACTTAATCCCGTGTATTATTGGCAGCAAATTGTAAAGTATTTTTCGATTTAAACACACAATATTAAAATTAAATCAATTGAAATCTATGTACGTATTTGTATTTTATATACTGTAACTGATAAACTAGTATTTTTATCAAACACTGTAGGTTCCCACTGACTGCACAGTTTAACTTACACATGTAAACATCATGCAGCATGTCCTGAGAGGTTACACGTTTCCCATCATTAGCTGTTGCACATGTGCCATCTATCTGTGATCAGCATCACCGGCGGCTGTGTGGTCAGACCACTAGCTTTCCAAGGCGATCTGGGCAGGGTCGGTCCCAAGATTTTCACATGTGGGAATCGTGGCGGATGATGATGCTGGACGGCAGGTTTTCTCTGGGATCTCCCATTTCCCCTGCCCCCCTCATTCTGGCACTTCTCCATTGTAGGACCTCATTCAGTGTCATCCTTTGGGATACGCATATTGCCTACATGTTCCTGCTCATAAAATCTGCATTTAGCGTGCAATACCCTGGCCCTCTTCATACTATATAAATTTTTTTAGTTCACAGAGTTCATTGTAACACCCAGAGATATTTTGAGAGTGCTTTACTACTAAAATAAGTCCATTCAACATGTGTTGTACCCTGTACAATGATAAATATATTTATTTTATGACACACACAGAACAATAGGAAAGTAATATTTGTATATACAGTTTTCAAATGATAGATATTCTGTGAACTATTAGAATTTATGACTGTCAGTTAATGTGTTCGGAATTATTTGTTATTAAACGTTGCATCATATTTTTGTCTGCTGAACAATGCTACGGTTCTTTGATCAATTGTGTGTGTGTGGTTTTATTTGTGGCAATACAGTACTGATTTTGTTTTTTGAATGAATCTAATGTGATGTGGAGCGAACTGAACATCTTTTACATGTTTCGCAGTTGTAATCAAACATGTCGTAGGCCTAAAGCGTAGCTTATAACAAAACTAACTGTACAATTTGTTGTTACTTTTATACATTTAAAGAGTCATTCACAAATACGGCTGCCGTGACCAAGTGGTCAGACCACTTGCCTCCCACCCAGGCGATTATGGTTCAATCCCCAACAAATTCGGGCCCTGGATTTGCATGTGGGAATCATGCTGGATGATGCCACTAGTCAGCTGGTTTTCTCAGGCATCTCCCGTTTCTCCTGCCTTTCTCACTCCAGTGCCTGATTTGACATTGTGCTTCAGGGTGTGCAGATACTATACCTACAGGCGCCTAGTAGTAAACCTGCATTTGGAGTACAGTAACCTGGCCCTCTGGTATCCTCCTCATGTGATATTTATTGGAAAAATGTAAACATTCCATTTTGTGCTAAAAATTAAATTATGTTTTCATTGTATCAGTGCTGCAAACAGTAATAGTACGTATCTTGCTTTCCATTTATAATTAGGCATTTAATACATTTTTTTCTAAGAGTTTTGGGGCTAAAGACCCACTCAGCACCCCTTCCCCTTTTTTTTATCACCACCAGGTTTCAAATAAAGAAAATGATTTGAATGAAAGTAACAAGAAAAGTATATTTAAATTTTAACAGTTAAATTAAAATAATTGCACGAGTTGTTGCACAAGTTGCATGTAGTGTGCCATTGCTTTAAACCTTGGAAACAGCCAGAAACATTTTACAACATAAATTAAAACAAAGGTAATGTGAACTATCACCTAGAAGAAATTATGAAAGTGAATATAAGAAAAGCCAGTTGAGTGCCACTTCAGTAAATTATTTAAAAGCTGGGCATTTGTACACCTTAGAGAGAAGCAAATGGGTACTTGGCAGGGTAACTTCCATTATTTTCTCAGAAACAATTAACATTGAAATATAATTAGAATTGGTTCACAGATATTTCCAGTATTAACTTTTAACACTGTACTACTTAATTTCTTCTTAGTTTTCA
Source organism: Medauroidea extradentata (assembly GCA_003012365.1). Classification (NCBI taxonomy): domain Eukaryota; kingdom Metazoa; phylum Arthropoda; class Insecta; order Phasmatodea; family Phasmatidae; genus Medauroidea; species Medauroidea extradentata. The sequence goes on from PNEQ01070648.1 coordinate 29,481, forward strand.
ACACAATGCTGGTGAAACTTGTAAAAATGTGAAGATGATCTGAAGAAAATTCTATGATTTGTTTGCATAAATTTAGTGATTATCTGATTTATGTTAGGGCAATATAGTACTTAATATAAAGACCTTAATGTTTTTGGATGTATAAATACTGAAATAAAATATTGTAATAAATTATTTGATGATGAATTTTTAAGGGCCCTGCCTGGCTGGCACATAAACGTTGGAGAAATTTTTTTAAGTACACAATTAAAACAAGATAATTATTACTAAGTGATGTTAACAATAACAACATTCAAGTAGCATTTAATGTACATATGTAGGTACGTTGCAAGATCTCATCTTAACCCAAAGTATATATAATTTTTTAAAATCGTGAAAATGGAGAAAAATAGTGCATGTATCATCAGAATCAGTTGTAAATGTTAAATTTTATTTACAAAACTTAGTTGCAGTTTTCTGCAACATGCTTCATCAATTTACAGAGTTTTTCTTTATTATTAAGCCATGAAAACACCAGAGGCTGCTTAGTCACATTAAAGAGACGAGGCATTTGGTGAGTATTTTCGCACATTTCCAGACCTCGATTGCACAACATTGTTACAGGCAGGCAGAACCCTTAAGATAATGTACATCCAGTCGTAAGACAACATTAAACTGTTTGTCTGTGTTCAACTATCACACAAGCAAATTAATATAGATCTGATGTTATTCACTTGTTTAATAATTTTATGAACTGCAGTGTTTTAAAATGAATGGGACTGAAATATTTGATAATAGCTGTTATATGTTTTTACTGTTACATAGTACTTCCACCGAATTTTACTGGAAATTATTTGTGTATTAAAATAGTTAAGATGCTAAAAAATATTTGTAAATCTGTACATAGTTTCAAACTCCATTTTCTGAATGTGATTTTAAAGTGCGCATGAATTGAAGTCTACGAAACACAGGACTGGGAAAAAATTAAACAGATAATTAATTGGTAAAGAGAGAAACTTTAAAGAGAACAACACCTTAAGCTGTGTATCAACAATGCAATAGAGGAGTGATATTTGATACTGACGCAGGGACAAGAGGAAAGACATTTTTATGCGAAGTACAGAATAGGTATTTGCTATGAACTACACAATGTATATATTTAAAATTGTATTTTTGTCTCTTTAAAAATCTTGAACTTTGAAATGTGTGTTTATTACTTCTTTTTGTAGTGACGTTGACCGTACCAAAGAGGTTGTACATAGTTATTATAAATGATATTAACCAATCAATTTTGTATTTGGACCACACTTTAACTGTCCACTCCTAACTTTTTAAATGACAAAAAATTATATGCTAGTAATACCACAAGAATGTACAATGTATATTAGAGTTTATGTCAAAATTTAATATGAAGAGGCTAAGAAGTCGAAAAAAATAATTGATGTTTTCAATGCAGCATTGTATTTTGGTCACTTTTTCTACGTGTATGTTTATGAAGTAGATGTTTGACTGCCGTCATTTAATGATAAAAAGTGATTTTGTTTCCGAATCACAGAAACAGTACAGAAACCAGCACTAAGTAATACAAACACAAATTGTTCTTTATAAAGTACTTGCATCATTAATATACATGAATGTTGTATGTATTAATTTGCAAAACAAAATTTTTGCTACTTTGTCAACACTGATTCTTCATGTTATTTTTTTGTGGGTGTTGTCAAATATATGATGTTAGATTTGGAAACTTGATGTGCATTTTGGAAAATTTTTATGTTACATCCTTTTTATTTGAGTGTTAATTAATTTAGTGCAATCAAAACTGTGGAGCACACTGTGAACACTAATAGAAAAGAGTACGAAAAATATGTGTACACTAAAACGCTTATAAAATATTTGATTTTAAAAGTGTATTGTGTTCTCCAGACAGTACTGCAAGGTGTGAAATATACACTTAATTTTTGCTGATTGGAGTTCAACATTATGTTAAGAATTTCAATGGATTTTTCTTTATGTACTGCAAAATTCATTATTAGTCTAAAATTAAAATGAGATACTGTGAGATCAAAACAATTCCTGTCATCAAATATAATCTCTTTTTACAACTGTAAGTTCTTGATGTGTTAAAAATTATAAATTTCCAGAAACCATTTCTGATTTTGTGTTGTGCTTTTACAGTCATAATTAAAAAAATTCTTATGAAAGTGTTGTAAATTTTTTATGAAACTAGTTATTTTTTTTTTTTTTAAATAAAGATCCACAGTACTGTATTATTTTTAGTCACATTTTGTTTAACACTGGTGCAAATATATAAATGTTTAGTGAACATACTAATTAAAAATTTTCGTCTAAATTATACATAAATAGTACTTTCTGAGTAAATATATACGTATTTGTATCACAGATAACTTGGTTTCTGTCTTTACTTATTAGTGAATAGTGCTCAGTTGTCTGGACCAAAAATGATTCACACATTCTACAGCAACACTGATTAACAGTTTTCACAACGAAACTGACAGTGAATAAAATTTTAGCTTACTTTTTTTATTAACAAATAAATTGCCATAGCCTTAAAAAAAAACCCTTTTTGTGAGACAATGTTTTAACTTGCATTTGAACAACTTCCTAAGTTTGAAGATTAAGAATTCATCCACTGAGATTACAATTCCTTTTGGTGCCTGTTTGAACACTGGAAACATGTTAAAAAGAATATTATATTTTTTAATTTCAGAGAAAATTTTTGACTATAAGTAATGAAGAGAATACAAGTTATTCAAATGCATGTGGACTGGAACTAATTATGTGTTTGAACCAAATGATAAGTGCTCTTCTCACAAAAATACTTACTAGGCTAAAACAAAAACTGAATTTTTTGTCTCAGAATATTAAATGTAATTTAATTACGGTATATTAAAACATTATAGAAGTCTTTATCAGCGAGCTTTTAATTTTTTTGTGTTGCCTTTTTTCCCACTGATTCCTCTACAGTGTTTCAACATTATGTACAGTACTAAGTTTCTTATAAAATTCGGTGTTTAAATTTAATATTAATATGTTTTGCTTATTTATTACAAAAAAATAATTATTATGGTATAAATTTTTTTTATCAATTTAATGACTAAAATTTTCATTGAAATTTGAATATAACACGTGATTCATTTAATGCAATTACAGTACTACAGGATGTAATAGGTACATACGATATGTTGAAGTTTCCAAACTTGATAACATTTTGATGGCACAAACTTGTGAAATAAATGAACCTAATTCTTCACTGCGTTCATTTCACAATAATTACATACTGTATTTCACCGCATAATCGTCGCATATTTTTTGCCAAATTTAATGCAAAAAAATTGTAGGTGCGACCATTACTGTAGAAAAATTCCAGCGGTAAAATTTTTTTTTAAACAGACGTTTTTCGTCACTACTAAAGTAAGTCAGTAATTTTGGCTGAAATGTTGACGTATGAACCCTGAAACACTAAATTTATACAACTTACTAGACCTTGGAGGTTATGTTGTTTTTGTTTGGCAGCCTAATTTTGTCCATAATTAAATATGTACATTTGGTGGAAACACATTTCATGGTAAACAGTATTTACCGGTACTTGGGTACATAATAAAAATTGTGAATAAAAATTTACCAGTAAATAGGTACTTTTGGTTATTTGAAAACAGATCAATACAGTAGTTTTCCAAGTTCTGCTTCACTTGAAGTTTTTGTTTTAGACTTCTGTGAGTCGTACTATAAAAAATCTAATTTTTTTGGCTTTGCTGACTAACATTAAAAAATATTTGGAAGTAGAAAGTGATTTACAATAATGACGGAACAGTTTTGTTGCGTTTCCGATACTGTTCGTTGCAGTGTCTACAAACTTCATTTTTATTTTCCGACGTCATAGTTATGCTACGTTCAGTTGGGAAAGTCCACACGCGAGATAAACACACAAGATGGCGGACTGTTAAAACTAGTAGCGCTACGATGTTCCTCTTTCATTCTAGCAGAATATTTTGATATTAACTATAGATTCTTGCGGCAACCATTTTGTTGTAATAGTGTTGTACTTTGTACTCTAACGTAATTAACATCTCTGGCGTAGAAATGTAAACAAAACATTGCGGTGCGTCGATTGTGTGATGAAAGCATTTTTACCATTTCTGTCATCTTAAAAGTTAGATGCGACAATTACATGATGGCGACGACTGTGCGATGAAATACGGTATGTTTCTGTACATCAGAATGGCCAGCCTGCAGCATGTCTTCCACAAGGTGCACACATATATACATATTTTAGTCATATAGATGCATTGAAAGTTTAGTATGAAATTATATATACCAATAAAGTTATGAAGCTTCTGTCCATACTTTATCTGCCAGTACTATATTTTGTAAAGGTTAAGTGGGGGGAAGATGAAGTGAATTATTCATTGCTGTATGTGTACAGTATTAAGTAGTTAAGTGTTGTATGTATGTGTGGTTTCATAGTAAGCCACTTTAATAATAACATTCGTGAAAATAAAATAATAAAAGCTTAACATAACAAAGAATGTATGAAAAATTGTGTATCGTGTAATATTGCCCTAGCTAAGACTATGAGGTAGACAGAAATAATAATACTACTCAATAATAAATATTGAACTGACAATAACGTAAAAACCCAAATAAGGTGAAATGAACTCTGCAATTAATAACCAAGCCTTTGGGTGAAATTAATATGTAGCTCCTAGTGGATTAAGTATTAGAAAGAAAACAAACACTTGTGCATTAAATATTAGAAAGAAAACAAACACTTCAAAATGACTTCCACCTTGTAGCCTATCGCAAGTTAAATAATGAATGTTTGGTAGAGTATATGTACATGCAAACTACTGTCTATCCCATTTAAGAATTCCTTGTTTTGACAGCCGATGCTACCAATATATACGTTTCTGCAGCTTGCTCAGTCCGGGGACATCCTTAGAGAGAATCAGATAAGAAACACGTATTCAAACTCCACTGTGATCACCGATAACAATACTATAAGTTCTTTAACCTCAAATTCAAATGTTAGTACGAAAAATTATAATAGTTACATGCCCACTGCATGTTCATCTCTGTTCCTATCTTACCAACAAGTACAGTAAATAGAACGACACATAATCGCGGAAGCGCGTATAGCGACGTTTCGCTGCTTAGAGCAGCTTCCTCGGGCGAAATGTTGCGATACGCGCTTCTGCGATTATGTGTCGTCCTATTTTTGAGTGTATCTGTCAAGTACCAAAACGTGAGTACTTGTGCTTCTGTCTTTTGTACATACTGATAGCCTAGCGGCCTCGTCCTTTCATTTACATTACCAACAAGTGAAACTAATTTTGCGGGCAGCCACCAGCGTCGCCCATCAGTGATGCCACTCCATGGCCAGTCCCGGAGGATTTCCAGTTCCCCGTGCACCATCGTTTTCTTTTCCACTGAAGGTAGAAAAACAAACATAGCATAAATAGTAACAAAAATTTTAATTAAATTTCATTTTAGTTATGAGGTGCATGGCCTTAGCTGTTAAGTTTGCTAAACTAATAAATAAAAGAAAAATATGCATGATTTTAAAACCAAAACTGATATCTATAAACTGATCTAGCCAAAGTTTTTCTAAATTGTTTCTTTCATTAATGTTAACACGTTTAACAACATTACCTAAACAAGGTGACTAAATGCAATAAGAAACCAGTACAAGATAGTAAATCATAAATTTTGCCACTGCCTGCCAAAATTTACTTTTCCCAACTACAGTACTGAAAACATAATACTATGTAGATGTTATACTCGTAGACACACAACAAACATTCAGAAGGAACTACACAACCAAAATTAAATTTATGTTATTAACTGTATTGTATTTCTATGCTAGTTTGTTTAGTTCATCCCACAAAGCTATCCATCACACTACACTTAACACTACTGAATAGTCTCAACCATTTTCTGAAACCTGCAAACTGACTCCATAATGCACAAAGGAAAAAAAAAATTATGAATAAAATGTTTAGCTAAGTGGTATAAATATTAAAAGCTCACATGGGGTTTTCAATGGAAGTTTCACTAACTAATGAACGTTTATGAAGCAGTACATCTATTTTGTTCTGCTCGTAAAGTGGGTGGCAATGATTTAATACATTTAAATTTCGTGACATAGTTCTCAGCCTTTATATAATTCAGTGACAAACTTAATAAGCAATGATAAAATGGCTGCTAGATTTATGTATCAGGTAAATAAAATACCACAAGGTAGACCAGTACTTCTAAGCTAATACTGTGGTAGAGTGATATTCAAAAGAATAATTGCATCATTCTTTTAAACACATGTGCGACATCGCTAACTCGGTTTTGAAGGAAACATTATGAAAAACACACAAACAGAGAGATATATCTTGTTATTCTGCTTTGTACAATCAACCAACAATCAAGGCTTATTACAAATAAATAAAAAGGTAGCAAGACTAACACAGCTTCCCAAAATATTAAAATTATTTCTTTAAATGGTGGATAATACATGACGTTTGTAAAAATTAACATATAAAAAAGGAAATATAATAGCAAAATCTTTGGGTTAAAAAAATTATTATTTTTACATATTTTCACGTTTGAACAGTAAGTACATTAATTAAAAAATCAAACTAAGTATAAATAGGTTATAAACATGATGTTCTATGATATCACATTTACAAACTACAGAGCAGACAGACAGCAGCGAGGAACACAAGTGCAGTGTCTGTATAAAACAAGAAAACAATAATCTACAAAAATTCAACAGAACATCTTTTAAAATGCAGTTTGCATTTCTGGGGCAGATTAAATATGAGCATCAAATGTTTGCACCGACGCAGCACAGAGCAAGGAAAACCGCTCTGCACCTGCACCAGCCAACACGGGTGGAATTAAATACGTCTGATGCAAGTGGACGGGACACTCAGCGACTCTGGAATTACATTTTCTCAGCCCAGCATTCAAGGGCCATAAAGAAACCTCGTAACAAAATTATTCGGAACTGTTGGCTACAATTCAGCTAATTGCTCATGTTTATCCATGTACCGAGCGTGAGTCTCACCTGTGTGTTTAATCTATGGCCTATGTATTTTACGGCAGCATTTTTCTCTAACCTGCAAGTGTTTGTTTCTTGTCAAAACTTCGAAATATAGATATACTGTATGTCTGCTTAATTAACTTTTGAAGTAGTGGCATGGGAAAATACTAATATTTCACATGTTTTGAGCAAAGATTCTGCAATAGTGAAGTTCATAACTTACTTCCATGCATTTGGCCTACCGTATTTTGCAATAGCCAACACCGCCAAAGATTGTGACGGTTGTGAATTATCTAATGATGTTTAGGGTATATTTTTTTTGTTTCAATTGTAGTTAGTTAATGTATACTTAAAGGAATAATTAGCCACTTTTACTGCAAATATATATACTATTTTCCCGCAATGTCATTCTGTCGAAGACATGCTCAAAATTACAGCATTCAGTTTATGTGAAATATATAATGTGTGGTGGCAATTTTTAGATACGTGATGTTAAATTGTGAAACTGATAACAATATTATAGTGTGCATTTTTTTGTTGTCAATTTTATGTTTACATCACCGTCACATCACAGCTTCGACAACAAGTGAAACAGACTATTTGCATTGCACGATTCATCTTCAAGACATGTTAAAACAATTTTAAGACAATTTCCCAGGGAAATAAGTAAAATCTTGTCTATACTGTATATTGTATTCCATGACACTAAATTCTGGGGAAACACAGCTGCCAAACATGGCAGCCATTTGTGAAAGGCTGAAATGTGTCGTTTGCACATGCGCGAGCGGAGTAAAATGATTTGTGATGAGGGTCTAGCTTAGAACAGATTTCTCTGAATTTTGCACTGGTCACATGACTAGTTGTGCCTTGCAAGGAGCGTATTTAATCCAAATGTGGCACAGTGAGGAGTAAATTTGACGTTGCGCCACCTAAAGACAATATTTAATCATGCCCCTGCCTTCATGATTTGCACCAAATACACTGAGAAAATATTCTTTGCAAACAAACATATCCTAGTGTAATGGCAGAAAAAAAAAGTGAATGTACCAAGGAAGAAGGAAAGAAAGAAGGTGGAGAGTGAGAAAGTTAAGTTTGAGTTACAATAGCCAGTTGCATCCGTCCATCTGCTCGTCAGTCACATGATCAACAGCAAATCAGATGCATCCATTACAAATTTTATTTGTCCGCCATTCGTCTGTCAAAAGCTTAGCAAGCTCTTACTTTTAATGGACAGACAGAAGAAAATTGAGCCTTTTATATGCTATCATTCTTTATGTTCATATATTCCGCATAAAAAGTACTGTAGTACATTCTCTCACATGGTGAGAAGTCTGTGTCTGGTTTACTCCTGTTTTATTTTGATTGTTTCGTTTTCATGCCTTTTTTGGCACCTTTTATTTACAATTAGAATTGATTACTGGTCACTGGACTTGAATATGAGTGGGAACAAAATAACTTGAATATGAGTGGGAACAAAATAGGTTACTGCAACTGCATACATATTCCTGTATGATTGGAAGTTTAGATATGTGACATGTACTGAACAAATTAGCACTGCAAAAAAATGTCGAAATGGGACTTCAGGAAATGTGTCTTCTACATTCATAAAGAAGTAAAACAGAGCACTGAATGAGATGATTAAATAATAATAAAAAAACAGACTATGTTTAAAACTCACTTGAAAATGCACTTGGAATAATGGACGACAGGCAATAAAAATAGTAGTGATCTTTGGTTGTGTCTGTTTTAAAAGGAAATAATGTGAAGTTATGTGATCACGTGACTGCAATAATTATGAAATATTGTATTTACTCGCATAATCGCTGCATGTTTTTGACCAAATTTTTTGCCCAAAATAAGTGGTAGGGCAATTATGAGGTGCTTTGAAAAAAATTTTTCAATATGTTTACTTATCTATAGCATTACCTTTTCGTAAAAAATAAAGGTAAAATTTCTGGAGTGCATGGTAAACATGGAAATAAAAAAAGACTAGAAAATCTCGTTAAGTCATTCACGTGCGTGACTAATTATTGTGTCGCCTATTGGAAAAGATAGGTGTGACCATTATGCAGGTTTTTTAAAATACCTTTTTTAAGCGTTTCAAAATAATGGTGCGGCCATTGTGCGATGGCTGCCATTATGCGAGTAAATACTGTACATTCTTTGTTAGGGGGGAACTGATGCCACTTGAAACTTCTACATCATAATCCTAGAAGTGCAGGTTTAGACACGCCTACTACTAACACTACTGTTAAGTAGACCCCGTATTGTCTGACAGAACAACTAGTACAGTTGTGCTATTTTAACCTGTACCATCGTACTAATGCCTCTGGTAGGTAAGGTGCTAACTTCTTACTAATTCTTATGTTTCAACAGCCCCACTGTACTAGAGCCACAGACAGACATTTCTGGAATTAGCTCAATAAATAAAAGAGTCATAAACTTAAGTGTCGTGACCTGCTTTTATAAGATTGTGGTCTAAACATTGAACTGTATTTTGCACAAATATAAAATAATACATTTTCTTTGCACCCTAGAACTCTTTAGCTTACTGCTTTTTGCATTTTAGCATTCATTAAAAAAATTTTTAAAGGATAAAATTTAATTTTTGTTGTATAGCTTCTGCAGATCATGTAGGCAAGTACAACACAATAATATGTACATTAATAACAATTTATTTTCAGACTAACTGTTCTGTACTACTCGCAGAAAGATCTAAAAGTTTCCACGCTGCTTTGGGATTCAGTTCCGTCATGTCTCTGCACAGAACCCACACATAGTTAACTCGCATCACTTTCTCTGGATCGCCCTCTACAACATTACCCTTGGCGTCCCTCAAACACATTATCTGCTGAGATGTGAAGCTGATCACAAGCACTGGTCCTTGGTCCATTATCTTTCCCATCATCAAGTCTACGTTATCAATGTCGAGAACTTTTGAGTCGAAACGGTAGTGAGCCGCCTGGGCCTGACGGATGGGGGTGGAAAAGACGTTGTAGGGACCTTCGTGACACCAGTCCCGGAGGATCTCCAGATCCCCGCGCACCATCGCTTCCAGGATGTTAGGAATGATGTCAGTCTCACAGTCACGGATGAACTGCACCTTGTCGAAACCTGGGTCTACCTTGCAGATTTCAGTTAGCGTCTGGGACAGGTCCGTCTTCTGAAAAAGTCCGCCCATGATGTCCGTCACCTTGTCCGTCAGCAGGCGCGACGCTCGTATCACTGGATTGTCGCTCTCATCATACTTTATTTTCCAGTCTAACACTTTGTTCACATATGGATTATTGTCTTTGAAATTCTGCCAGCTCTGATAAAACCTGGAACAAAAAAAAATTTTCAAAAATGTATTTTAAATATGATGAAGTTATTCCAAAGGCAAGAAATCATTAATAAAACATTTACCAAAAACAAATAATAACCTGTCTTCAAATACACATTCACACAAAAAAAAAATCTCTCACCAAATTTAATGATACTGGAATATTTCGAGTGTTGTGAAGCAAATTTTAACAATGGACATTTGACCACACAACTGTTGTCCAGTGACGACGACGACGACAACAACAACAATAATAATAATAATAATAATGTAGATCGTTCAGGATAAAGTGAGCACTGAGCACTCCCTCTATGTTTCCTCCAGAATAATTGTACACGTTTTGTTAAGACATAAGGTCAACATTTTGCACCAAAAAGGATATGTTTAGTTTGTTTAAATCTAGATGCTATGTTGTAGCAGTGGCAAGTAACGGCAAATGTCTTAAAAATGTTTGCGAATAATATCTCGACAAATGTCTTACACGTAAAATATGTAGTACAGAACACCTACACATTATCTTCAGTCCCATATTATTTTGAATACAAAATACACAAATTAACAAACATTCTGGAAACTATAAATATATGTCAATAACTCTTTGATTTATGAAAACTAAATGTTTAATGTGCTTATCTATACTAAAATAGTGACAAAGTAGACAGTTATGTTGTACATCACATTTGAAAAAAAAAAAAAAAAATTGCTGTTGCCCTGCCACTAATAAAACCATCAGGCCTTAAAACTAATTTGCAATTACAATCAAGGAACAGCTATGAGTTGTTTACAAGTAAGTCATTCCAAACAAAATCTCTGGCAGTCATAACGTGTAAAAGCTCACAGAATATCTATATTTTTACACATAATTTGACAATTGTTCTGACAAACATACTGTCCTGATTCTTCTGCGAGCGTGATAAAATAACATACTTTTCATCGTACATCTAAGTAAATATATTTTAGCAACGAAAACGAAACTCACTCACGCTAATTCTTGATCAAACTATGATCTCTGTGGCGATGAGTGAAGATTCAATCTGCGTGAGATCGGCTAACAATTGAAAGCGTCTATCCTTGCTGGACACGTTGCTTGAAGTTTGTGCATATAAATTAAATTGTGCGGTCGGTAGAAACCTACGTAGTTTGACGAAAAAAAGTTTATTTACATAAAATACAAATATGTTGATCTCAATTTATTTTATTTTAATTTTCGTTATATTTAAAAAGGAAAACACATGGAACTACATCAAGCAATTTACAGCCAACCATACAAGGCAGAGGCACAACAAAAGGGGTGGGGGAGGGAAGTGTAAATTGCACCCCTCCCTATGAATCCTTGAAGCAGAGGTGAACCGTAAAACAATCTACCTATCCACATAGAATAATATTACTTGTTCTACATTTTAAAAACATTATATGTAATTTACAGTCATATTATGACAGCAAAACTCTATTATCCAAGATGGTGACCAATGTACCTCCTTAAAGATGAATATTAGAACAGCAAGTATTATGTTTGTCCCCCTCCTCCTCCTAGGGAATTTGAGTTGTGCCCCTGATACAAGGAGTAAGGCAGCTATTGTTTATCAGGGTGGCGACCAACATGGAAAACCAGGAAAACAGAGAAAAATCAGGGGATTTTTCCAACAGGGAAATATCAGTGAAAAGTCAGGTAAATTTCCAAAGTTTCAGGGAAAAATAAAATTTTGTTTATGTTGCTGTCGTAGCAGGTAAATACAATTTTAAATTTTAACGGAAATAGTATATAGTTCACAACAGCTTACTTGCTTAATATATATTTTTTTTAACTTTATAAAAGTATATAAACTAAAATACGGACACGATAATTGTTCCAATGCTCGTTGATTGTTCTAGAATAGCTCACGCGCATTCGTCATACTGCGTTACCACGTACCCGAGGATTCTCATACTTGTACGAGGATTTAGGGTGTGTGCACAATGTATGGAACATTGTCTCGCGTACACTGTTGAACGAGAATTTCCAGAAACACGAATGTTTTGATTCTTTCAACTAGTGTTTTAACATAAAATTATCGCCGTTCTGTTTTTTGGGCCTGCTGTTGTAATTATTATTGCAGCAGAGAAAGTTTTGTGTGTGTAATGGCCTGTTTACAATCGACATGGTTTAAATAACATTTATTTATGCAACATCACTAGCGCATCAACATAAAATTGACTAAAAAAATTCTTTTCATTGCACTAAAATTTTTGCACAATAGTTTCCGTGACGTTACGTTTTTGGGTAAATTACATTTTACCCAGAAACGTTACGATATTATCAATACAGTAAATATTAAGAATTACTATTCATTTTCTACCGCCCAAACTATTGGTTTTAGAGGTATAGTTTATTGATGAAAAGTATTTCTAAAGAGGTTATAAAAAGCTGTACATAAAGAAACTTGTATGTTTATTAACTTCAAATTTTTCGGTTTTTGTTAGGTTCTCTTGTTTAGATTAGGTTAGTTTATGTTGGTTTACGTTAATTTGCGTTACGTTTAGTTATTTTACCATTGTTTTCCAGTTTTCATTAGGTAAGGTTAGGTTACCTAACCTTACCAAAGGTAACTTAATCTAACATTACCTGACCAAATGAAAAATGAAAAATTTAATGGCAAAATATTTTAAACTTAACCAAAACTTACTTAAACTAACCTAAAGTAACCAAACCTAAAATAACCTAACAAAATCTAGGAAAATAATGGAAAATTTTAAAGTTAAAAAACTACAATTTTTTTTACGTACGACTCGTCTCAAGGAAAATTTTTCATCACTAAACTGTATGTCTAAAACCAATAGTTAGGCCGGTACACGATTAATAGTGATTATTAATATTTACTTATTTTTCTTTCAAAATAGTTGACTATTACATAAACAATTGAAAAGTTTATTCTGTTCTGTTTTAGGTAATCACTAAGGATGTCTTCTGCTAAGAACAGGTGTCACTTTAATCGTGATTGGCTTTGTGATCCAAAGTTTTCGTGGTTAGCAGAATTGGAAAACGACCCATTTTCTGCAAGATGTAAACTGTGCCTCACATCATTTTCACTGAGCAAGATGGGATGCCGTGACTTGCCGTGCTGAGTCCAAGAAACACCTTAAAATCATCGGAAGTGTCTGTTCAACTATGCCACTTTGGGTATTTTTCCCAGTAACAGAAAAATGTACCAGCGCACAATGTGAGTCTCCTCAAATTCTTGAAGAGTTGCATACTCCTCTACCGAAGTGTAATGCATCTAAACTTTTAGTGAATATCTCTCAACCACCCCCATCTTCTAAGTTGGACAGTTTTGTGTTAAGGGAAGATGTTACGAAGGCAGAAATAGTTTCCACACTTCATTCAGTAGTGACCCATAAATCTATGTGTGCATCGGGTAAGGATGCCAGCCAAGCTCTTCCTATTAATGTTTCCGGACAGTAAGAATGCAGAAAAAATATTGTTGCAGAGTGACAAGCTGGGTTATTTAGTTTTGTACGCACTTAGTCCACATTTTAAAAGTGAACTGTTGCAAGTAATTGAGGCTTCTGATCACATTACAGAGGGATTCAATGAGTCCCTAAACAACTCATCTGGGGCACACGACAGCTCGTGACACATTGAATGCTTTCTTAAGTTGTGCTAGGCCATTCGTTAAGAAATTGGTCCAGGTGTTGATGGATGGTCCGACAGTTAATTTTAAATTTTTGAGGTAGTTGAAGGACTACACGAATGAAGATTGTAAAATGGAAGAAGTGATTCTAGACCTGGGCAGCTGTGGTTTTCACACCCTATATTGTGCATTTAAGGCACAACAACAGACTTGGAACCATTCTTTAAAGAATTCCAAAGTATCGCCTCAATGACTCCTTTTTTGCATTGAGCATTGTCTTCAACTTGCAGAAATTTAATGGACAGGTTTTTGAAGTCAGATGTGCTGGACAAAAAACCTCTTACTTCAATTGACATTGTTAAATTTAAAATAAATGAAAATAGGACATGCAAAACGAAGTGCAATTAGATAGTGCAGGGAAGGTAGGGACACTAAAATCACAGATCTGTCCATAATTGCATTTAGAAAAGATTGCCAGAAGTGTTTGCAAAGCACGACAAAAAAATTTTTGAAAAAAAAAAAGGTCACCCCTGAAGTTTAGGTCAACGAAGGCAGTGTCATGTTTTGACCCATCTGTGGCTATAGAGGGAACTGCAGCTTCAAAATTTCTTGAAACACTTCTATCTATTTTGGCCGACAACAAGCTGATAAGTGGTGTTTGTGCAGACCGAGCTGCTGTTGAGTTCAGAGACATCTGCAAGCATCCTGGTGTTAAAGAGTTGTTTAGTATCTAATTACGAAATGAACAAAGGCTTGACCATTTTTGGGTCAGTTTGTGTGGTGATACAACAAAATCTTTGTGTAACGTCTTGAAGCTTGTGATGATATTGTCCCATAGCAACAAAAACGTGGAGAGAGGTTTTTCTGTAAATGCAGAATGTGTCGTAGAAACTCTAAAAGAAGAATCTTTGGTTGCTCGGTGAATGGTTTATGACGCGGTCACAGCAGCTGGTGGGGTGCACAACAATACAATGACTAAAAACATGCTCCATGCAGCCAGAAATGCTAAGTCACGAAAGGAGGCTCGTGAACAACGGTGCAAGGAAGGATCTGAGAAAGATGTTTTACAATCCAGAAAAATAAGGCAACTGAAGACCTGAGAAAACTGAAGGAAAAGAAAGCAAAACTGTTAAGTGAAGCACAGCGGGAAGCAGAACTTACTGATTTGAAAATATCTGAATTATCCAAAGTGATCTTTTGAATTGTGTAAGTTAATATTGCAAACAAGCACCTCATTGCACTACGAATGTGGTTAAGTTGGGGATATTATTTATTGTTGATACTGTTTTCATTAAATTTTTTTGGTTTTGACACATACAAGAAGCACTCCTGCAATCACAAGACAGTTATTTGAATTATAAAAATGAAACATTGAGTGTAATTTGCATACTTTAAATTATAAATGATTTTGTTGTATGCACGACAGATTTTCTTCCAGTTGGTAAGTATTTGATCTGCTTCTGAACATTATATTTAGGGTGCATGTATTGTTAGCCTTCTCTTGCTTTGTAATTTTTTTATAATGTTGTATTTGTGACTGCTGTGGCAGTTTTTTCTAACATTTTAAAAATTTTAATTATAGTCTGCAGTTATTACAAGGCATTGAATTTATTGTTGTTTAATAGTCGCGAATCAATTACTTCTGACCTGTTGTATACTTTATCAAGGAACAGCGGATAAAAATTCTCTGTAGCAATATTGAAGATATACGTATTAATTTAATCTTTAAAGTGTTGTAGGTTTACCTATTTGCAAGATTGGTTGAAATATTTTCAGAAGTGAGCTTATTTTTTATAACGGATTATTTTTAATTTTTTGAAGTTCATTAATTTTTTCTGTGTGGTGCGGCCACTGGTTTAAATTTTTTTGTCAGTCGCAACACTCCAATTAAGAACGTTTACAGTCGTACGTTATATATTTATATTCCTTTCACTTTTTTGCAATATTTTTGTTGTTCTTTTTTGCCAGATAATCAGTACTGCGCGGGACTCAGGTCTTTACCCCTGACCGTGGGTGAGGCAGGGTAGTGGTAGTGGTGGTGGTGGTGGTTGTAAACCAGTCTGGGGAGGGGGAAGAAGCTGCAGACAGAGGATGCATCTGGCAGTAGTTGAAGCGTATTCTCCGTCATTAAAGAATCGGCCGTGCCAGAGCTTGGTGAAGTTACCGATCACAATTCTGCATGTACATAATTTCTGTTCGTGATATGCGTGGTATCATGTTTTAGGACGACTTTCAGTGTCGTAATGTCCCCACCAAAGAAGAATAAAGTTATTCATAGTGAGGGACATGAGATAATAAGTCACGTCATTGAAAAGTGTGATGAAGAAGCAGAAAACAATTCGTTTTCTCTTCTGGCAAAACAAGTGACTCGGCGCGCATTTTACACTGGCATAAGTGAAAGAACAATCAAAGCAATATGCAAGGAAAATAAAAGACGTAATGAGTCAGATCCAAGCAAACCGTTATCTACTCCTGGGAAAAAGAGGGCAAGTAGACCACCACATGCAGTAGTTTCAGTGGATGATTTTGGTCAATGTATTATCCGAAACATTATTCACGATTTCTATGCGTGCGAGAAAAAGGTGCCAACAGTCGCAAATCTTCGACCTATTGTTAAAAATAAAATCAATTTTCCATGGGGTAGGAAGTCGCTCAACAGATTGTTAAAAAGCATGGGTTTTAAGTGGAGAAAATGCCAATCGAAACGTAAAATACTAGATACCAGTTGAGAGAGCTGATATCGTGTCCTGGTGACATGACTATTTAGTAAAAATTAGACGTTTTCGTGAAATCGTTCGCGAAATCTTATACTTAGACGAAAGCTGGGTGGACAGTAACTTAACATTTTCCAAGTGTTGGCAGCATGATAAAGAATTTGGCGTTCATGCAAACAGCAGTGCGGGTAGGAGACTAATTGTGGTACATGCAGGAAGCAGAAATGGATTTCTTCCCAATGCGCAGCTCGTGTACACTGCTGGATCTGCCAGTGGTGATTACTATGGACATATGAACCACATAAACTTTGAAAAGTGGGTAAATGAAAAACTTCTTCCAAACTTTCCTGAAAAATCTGTTTTGGTAATGGACAACGCACCATATCACTCTATGCAAGTAGATAAGCCGCCTTCTAAGTACTCTTTGAAGCGTAACATGTTAACATGGCTACAAAATAAGGGTGTCACTTGTGATGAATCAATGCATAAAGATGATTTATACAAACTCGCGGAAATGAGGAAACCACGACAAAAATTATTTAAAATAGATGGAGAGTTAGCTTCCCATGGTCACACTATTCTCAGACTACCTCCATGCATGTGCGACCTTAATGCAGTTGAATTAGCATGGGCAAAAATAAAACGGCTAGTTAGAGAAAGAAATACAACTGGTGACTTGTCACTCAAAATGCTGGCAGAACTTACAGAAACAGCTACTTCGTTGATCACTAAACAAGATTGGGAGGGGTATCGTAAATATGTTGAAAAAATAGAGGAACAGTATTGGCAAAAAGACTGCATACTTCCAGACATACAGTAGCGGACAACATCATCATCAATTTAGAGGCAAGCAGCAGTGATACTGATAGTGACAACAGTACCGACACTACCGTTTCAGCAAACGAGGAATCCGAGTCTGAGGACGACTTGGCACTGCCACTTTAAAATGGTGAGTAAATGTTTTTGCTTCAGAGACTACTACTGTGTTTGTGTCGCAATACTGTTACTTGTCCTTGTCCTCGTGAGGGTATTGGGGAGAGGAGGGTTGCTCGGGATGGGACTCGCCACCCCTCCCCGCATTCCTTCCAGGGGCAGAGACCTGAGACTCGCACAGTACCTTTTTTCGTTATTTACATAACTATAGCGAATAAGAAGTTATTTTGAATTTGTGGAAGATTGAAAGAGTGTATTGATGCATCATGTTTGATCAGGGAAAAATAAAATGTTATCCTGGCAAACAGGGAAACAACAGGGAATTTTTTTGCCACATTTTGGTAGCCACCCTGTTTACGATGAATTCAATGCAGTAACAGCTACACATTTTTTTCAAAGGTTAAACTTTCATTACTCACTTTATCCCAAACACCCTATTATAATGGCTGTACCTAAAAGCAGGGGAAAGACTCAACAAGCGATAGACCTGAATGATAGGGGCCGTTGGGTCAGTTGTCCCTCAAGGACTCTGCCAACCTCTGAGCCTTGGCAAAAGCAAGGATAGGGACGTATATGTTAAATTACTGTTTTTCAGGTGGGGCTTAAATCACCCAAGACATTGCTTTTCGAGAAAAACGATTGAGAGTCTTATCATATGCACCTGATGAATGTACTGTGTTATAGCGTGCCGCGCTTATTCTTTTCTACGCGGAACAGGTAAACTTATTCATAATATGTTTGTTTATCTACGAAAAACACACACGAATAAAACTAGGCATTTATGATTTTAAAAATGCTGCATGTTTATTACAAACAAGTTTTTGGGACCCCTCAAAATGGCTAAAAACTGACTTTTTTAGACAGCTGTAACTGGGACCAGCCAGGTTCGTAAAACTCAATGTTGGAAGCATGCGTTGGACTTTACTACAAGCTGTCTGCAAATAAAATTGGAGTGTACGCCACCTAAAGTCCCATATGAAAAGATTATTAGGAAAACACTGGACGCCAGTTTGGCACACAGTGAATAGAAGTAATGTTGTTAGCAAAAAGTGTGAAAAGCTGAACCTTAATGATTCACTGTCTCCGTGCATCAAACACAGAAAAATTACATCTGCTGGCTTGGCGACGACAACGCCATGTTAAGTTAGTCAGAGTCTGACGCGAGTAGGAGATAGACATTTCGTCTACCTCCGGGTCCTTCACCAGTTTTGCATCGGTCACTTTAGTTTTCAATAGTTTAGATTTTAGTTATTGTAACAGTTTCTTCGTTGTTTTGACCCGGGGCTCCTCACCCCTGCCAGCCATCGCGTCCAGGGGCTTAAATTCACCTCTTAAGTTCACCGCCAGTCTAGTGCTGTTTTCCCGTGCAACCCACTGGAGGGGTTTCTGCTTCAGGCTGTCTTCAGCAGATACCCGTAAATTGCTTATGGTGAGTAAACTATGGAAACCAAACCACGTCTTTTATTATGTAGTGTTTGCTCACCCTGTCCCTAGTGACGCATAGTGTATTTATTTGAGTGTGTTGTGGTGTGGAGACTGGCCCTAAACAAATCTCCGAAGAAACTATTGTTGGAGGGTGCAAAAATCCACTGGTACGTAGCCTGCCCCGTGGTCGTTGGCCTGTCGACCCTGGGATCATCATCATCAAAGGGGTTTCCTCCATGGCTTCTGCTGTGTACCCTTTTCCCCACTATCCATCTCATCTCAGCTCTCCCTGCTAGCCAGTCCATTCCCTTAACTTTGAACTTTGTCACCCACATCCCGTCCGACTTGCCTACTGAGTCAGTGCCATCATCATTTATACGTTACCCCCCCCCCCCCACAGCAAACCCTCGTCTTAATGCTGCCATTTCAACGTGGGGCCTGTCGTCAGTAGAATGTACTGGATATGATAACAGTGTAAAAGTATTATGCAATTAGAGGGTGGTCACCCATCCATATGTTTTGCAAGTTAGTGAATTATTTTAACACTGTTTTTCTTTTCCATAACACTAGACAATGTTGAAAACTTTGTGGCATTATCCAACAGTTTTCAATATTTTGTAAAAATACAAATTTAAAATTCAAATTTCAAGGGTTGATATCTCCTTTATGAGTTGAGGTAGGTTAAAAGTTGCAATAGGTAATTATCACCATTTTCCATAAGGATTTGCCTCCACAAATATTTCGTGTTAACTTTCGAAGAGCCTGCACATAAACAAAACTAACCTACTATTATATGTCCACAAGCAAAAAACCAGGAGCGACTCCACTGGGAAGCAGTCCTGAGTTCCTTTGGTTGGAGGCTGAGGTGCACGTAACATGATCACTGTGGCCAGAGATGTAGCTCAGCAATCTGATAAAGGAGCATCCAGAACAACTCAGTGAAACTTACTTCGTTTTCTGACTGCGTGACTAGTTCTTTATCAACCTCCCCTTCCCACCAACCACCTACTTGAGCACAATGAATACACTAATGAGTAGAAGACAGTCTTCTATTAGAACATTGCCACATCTCTATATTATATCAGTTATGATGGTAACATTGTATATACTTATGGAACCTGAGAGCTCGCACACAAATGTTGATGTCTGCGATTTATTTGACAAATCTTGCAGCAATGTGAGAAAAAAGAAAGATTATACACACTGGCATCCAGTGCATTGAAAAAGCTCCAGTATAGCTCTGTACATAGTACTATACCCCTCAACTTCCCTTGACAATATCACCACTTCACTGTTGCATTATGCCCTGTTGGCTGGGTGTACCACATTTTTCTTCAACTCGCGAAAGTCACCAGTGGAAAAGTATTTTAATTCACTTTTGTATGAATGTTTGTCATGAGGATTCAGCTAAAAATATAACACTTGGAGTCTTCTTTTTTTGCAGGAAACAACAGGCATTTAGTATCTTACGACACTACGTTACTATAGCAGCTCAGTTATCTTTCTTGTGTAAGTAGTTGCCATCTTTGTTTCTTAGTGTCCAATATGAAATGCACAGCTAAGATTTTCATTTATTACATTTGTTTTAGTGTTTTGAAGGTTGACTTAATTCTTTAATTTCTGAATAATTCAACTACTTTTTTTTTTATGAAATACTGAGAATTTTATAACTATGCACAAAGAAAAACAAAAAAAATATTTTAACAAAATTCTAACTAAATTTAAAAGCCAAAATTGTATGTAAAATTGGGGAACTACTCTATGATTCATCAAGGATGCAATCTATGACCAAAACAATAAGAAAGAAGTTATGTTTTTAAAGTAAATAAGTCTGACGATACAGTTATAGCACTACATTTAAAATAGGACAGTTACAAAGTTGTACGTACAATAACATATATTTTTGGCAAAAAATAACATTTTTTTCTTAAAAAATAATGAAAGGAAAAAAAAAATTAAATTGGGATTGAACAACATACCTTGAATCCTTGTGCAACTCCATTCCAGTTGCTTCCTGATTAGGTTCGATAACCCTGTCGTCTGCCACTCTGTAGGTCTCCTTACGCTTGCGCAGCTTGTCTGGAGCTCTGTACACAAATGCCTGCATGCTGCCCTCGCCTAGCTCCTTCTTGACAGCTTTAGCTGTCTGCGACACAGTCTTGAAAGCAGCAGACTTTCCTAGCTGCTGGCCTTTTTCTGAAATTGACTCTGCAGCACCCCGAGCTGATTTTCCCAGTTCCTCTGTTATTTGACCTACATTCACAATCAACAACTATCATTAAAACCCACATTGTAACTATACTTTGAGTTATCTGGTTGTTATAGATATATTTACTGTACTTATTTACTAAACAACAGTATGCACAATTCTTCAGAATTTGAAGTTAAGGTAGCTTTCATTATTACGTTGTAAGCTATCCCAATAAATTCAGAACATTTGTTAGTAAGCACTTTCTTTCACCTCTGGTACCAAATGTGTTTAGTTGAGTCATGGCATAGCTGACCTAATCCTTCTCAACAAACTAAGTTTTTGAAAACTAAGGGGAATGCTGCTATGTTTGATAAAATAGTACTGTTTGAAATTTTACCTTTCTTATTTCTACTCTCTTGAAAAATTATAAAATTACAATTTGTTTACTTGTGTCCTATTCATATGTACGTGTGATTAAGCTTTTTATTCTCATTTCAGGTATTTGTCGGGAAGTGTCTGAAAAATTTCCGTTTAATTTCTTAGGTGTTAGTGTCTGGGGTAGGGGGGAGGAAATAACTTTTATTCATTTAAAAAATCCAACAGGAGTTAAACACGTTAAAGTGGAACAAACAGATGGCGTGCCCTCATAGAACCTTTTCCCTCTGATCTGCTCCCCACTGGCCCTCTTCTTAACAATATACTAGATCTGTACACTCTAAATAGTTCAGTATATTTCTGGCATGTCGTGATAATGTCGCTTGATGGTTTCTAGGTACCCAGTGAGAAAGGAAGGGACATACCAGTAGTCAACTACCTTATTACTCGACTAAGATTACCAGTAGTGCCCATGGGAGAGCAACTTATAGGCAAAATAGTAACCTTGTTTTTCAAATAGATATGACTCCGTCCACTAGACTGTAGTAGCTACGTCATGTCAACAGGCCAGCACTCAGTTTTTTAGAATTGTAAAATAGTTTGATATTTATTATACTGATAAACAGGCAGGACACACATATTACACACACACATGCACACACATGCACACCCATGCACGCACATGCACGCACCCATGCACGCACATGCACACACACAAATATATTTTATGTATAATGATGAGGCGAAATTCCACCGGCAAACTGCGGGAGGTGATTCCTGAGTAAATAATAAGGGCAAAATGTAAAGGACCCCTAGTAGCAAAAATAAATATTAAAGGTGGTATGAGCCTGAAAGTGAAATTATAAGTGTATTTTTGCAAAATATTGTAAAAAAAAGTTTCATTTAAAGGCAAGAATTGGAACATCGACGCAGGCCATGGGGATCTACAATGACGTAACTGAAGCACATTAATACGAAGCACCATGAAGAAAACAATAGGGGTGGTCATCCCCAATCTGCATGCAACTATTATGGAATCCGGATTTACCTATGTTTGATGGTGCTTTATTGAGCAGTATGACCTGCAAAACGAAAATGATCCACTTGTTTAAACTGCCTAGAACCCACCATTTCCATTGAAAATGCCGACAACGTTGCAGCTGCAATGACACCATTCTTAGTACATAGACAACACCCAACTAAAGTAGAATCTCGTTTATATGTAAAAAAAACCCTGTTAATACAAAGTTCTCATTAATACAGACTGGTTTTCTATTTTCTTGAAATGAACAATGTAATATCAAATTCAGTGGTTAAAAGAAGTCATGGTGTTGGGAAGAAAGTTTGTATTTTGGGACTAAACATTCTGAAAATATATTTAGAGAACTTTTTGGGTTTTTGTAAACACACAAACCCCACTATTACAAATCACAAAAATTTAGGTCCCTTCAGGTTTGTATTAATTAGGTTTGACTGTACATCAATGTGAGATTCTGTTAATTAAGTAGTGATAGAGATAAGAGAATTTGTAGCTGCAATGACCGATAAGCTACACTGCACAAGTTGCTATGATCACATCGTAGTAATATAAATACTGGCTGCTGCAGTTCTCTGCAGGCATGAGCGTCACATGATTGGACTCTATACTTAGATTGCACACGTATTATTGGCTAATGTGCCATTTGGGCCATGTCAAATACTGTAAGTGATGGAATTATGATTGCAGATAACTTATTATCATTAACCTGCCATGTTAGGCTACATAGAAATTGAATGTACAGAACTGATACAAGTCAACAAGAAATGTACTATGCCCTGACACACTTGTTTTACAGAAAATATGAACATATTTGGTTTGACTAAAGCTTTATATATGTCATATTCAATGTCTATACATCAGGCACTTACACAGATTAGGCCAAAAATCTTGGCAAGAAAGCATGCAGTAAGGTTTCACAAATGTTGGTTACCCATTATGTATTAAAATATCAACTGACAACCATATGGTGAACTTCTATCATGTAATACAAAATTATTCAAAACTAAGCAAAATTTACAAAATAAATTTATTTAAACAATACAATACAATACATAAAACCAAAAATGTCTATTCACGTAAGAAAGTTTTGTTTCAGCATAATGAAGGTATTTTTTACAATCCTTACTTTGGCACCTGATACCCGTTCATTGAGATCTGGATATATGATACAATGACTCAGATGACTGGGATGGAAAGCAGAATTTCTCCCGTTTAATTTGCAGCACCAGCTAGATCTAATTTTAAAAAGTCTTGTCTATGGTTGCTCAATATTTCCAAACTTATTAATTGATAATTATCAATATCAACTAAACAACTGGTGTACAAAATACTGAAAATACCAATACATAGAAACTAACACTAATAACGAAACGGACAACACGGTATTACAGAATTTGATGTTATTATTGAAATTTATATTAATATCAGATTTCACCAAATTATAGAAATTGACCTTATTACAGAAATCGGCATCGCTAAAACCGTTATTGGTTATATTACTGTATTTGATGATGATATTCATATTTAGTAAATTAAAATTTTTTGATAGCGATTGATTTCAATTGAGATCATTTTAATTGCTATAAGATTACACTTCAAAATCTCTATATTTAAAGAGAACACTGACTGACCGACTGACTGACATATCAAACTGCAGCCCAAACCACTGGGCCTAAAATCATTAAATTTTTTGTGTGGTTTGCCCTTAGGTCGTAGACGAGCACTAAGAAGGGATTTTTCGAAATTCAACCTTTAAGGGGGTGAAATGTATTCCGAATAAACATCGGTAGAGCTTGAACCAGACGGCCTGTCATCGTGATTTTTTATTTAATGGGCCACACATAATAATGCATGTTAGCCAATTTCGGGATTCTTCGAAATTCAACATTTAAGGGGGTTGAAAGACCTTAAATGTGTTACCAATTAATTATCAATATCTATCGAATCCTTCGGGATAGAGAGTTGGTTTTCACTTCAAAATGTTGCTTATGTAAATACCCAAAAAGTAGTTTCAGGATTTTTTGAAATTGTACTCTCAATCTGTAAAATTGGGGAAAATACGATTTTTACAAATCGTCTATATCACTGGAACACAATTAGATAGCATCACGATTTTTACTTCAATTGGTAATGTCTACAAGTGACTATGACAGGACTCCAATACGTTATATTACTTTAAAATAGGGAACAGTTCACATACTCCACCGATATACAGCAGTTAGATTAATAATAACAGGCAATTTGTACAGAAATAATTATTATTCAATACATTAAAATCATTATAGCTACTCCCAACAAAACGTACGATTTCGTCCATAGACCTATCTGTATAACGACGAGAATGTGGGTGGGATGATGATTATGAAATTGATGATGGAACACCAAATGTCAAGTAGAAACTGAAAAATCTTACTGTTTTTGTCATTATTAACTTTTGCTAAAATTACATTTAAAGTGGGAGGGATTTTATAAAACAAAAGAGTATAAATGTTTGGCCGAGATGTCAACTTAAGGTACAATCCCTCATTTACACTATTATTGTGAAAGTTACTTTTAAGCCTAAACGAGAACAGATATCCCAGCTTTGTCTTTCAGTATTGTTTTAACATTTTACCATGATTATATTGTTCTTTCAAGACAAATACATAAAGTTGAAGGTGATTATGTACTTAATGGAATTTTCGTCAAGGAAATAATTAACCGAAATCAAGTAGTTGTTTGTCTTAGGAAAAAAATAGAAGATGCATTCGTGTCACTGTAGCAGGTAACAAACATTAGTTTTTACCTACTTTGAAGTTAATTTTACACTTCTGAAATAAACCCAGAGGAAAGATCCATTTCCTTACAGAATACATATATGTTACCTAAATGCTTACTGAAGTATACTGAAAAAACGTTTTTTAATATATTTAATTTCTGCATCCTATTGACCACATAAACTTTTAGTCTTAGGGTTATTTTCGTAGGTATCCAGATACATGAGATTATAAACTATACAAATTTTAATACGATTTTGCCATTACAGTGACCTCTCAGTTTAAAGTCTTCCAGTTTAATGATTCTTTCACTTTAAAAATTGTATTATTTGGTCCCATCTAAAGTCCTGTGCTGGGCCTGCACTTCCTTTCACACATTTTGTGAAGATTCTACCAAAATGTACCGTTTACCAGGACTTAGCAGATCGTCAACTACAATATTGTGAATATTGACAGTGGCATTGTACTGACTGCGTCGGTGAACGACGTAATTTGACGACGTTAGAAACAGTTCAGACATTGCAAGTTATCAGCAATTAACATATATAATACTCAGCAGTTATATTTTGAACACTTCTACGAATCCAGAATCATGTACATACCTTATATTCCATTTGTTGTTTTGGAATATATTACGTCGCCATTTGTAAACATGACATTCTTCACCATAAATGTGATACAGACTATTTAACAGAGACACAGGTGCAGACAGTGCAGCTAGCCTCGTGCTACACAAGCGCTATTGAGCGACAATGGCGGAACCTCTAGAAATATTCCCGAGAGCTGTATTAATATAATTTTCCTGTAATATTCTGAAGTTCTGAAAGGAATTGTTTATATAATTAATATTGTTCTAAGCGAG
Source organism: Medauroidea extradentata (assembly GCA_003012365.1). Lineage (NCBI taxonomy): Eukaryota > Metazoa > Arthropoda > Insecta > Phasmatodea > Phasmatidae > Medauroidea > Medauroidea extradentata. Next base: position 55,739 of record PNEQ01070648.1, read on the forward strand.
ACGTGTAAAGTTTGTATTGTATTTTCATTATGTAATTTCAGGTTTCGTAGTAATAATGGGCATATTGTAATTTAACTTGTCGTATTTACTCCGCCATGTTGGGCGGACTATTTTCAAGGATTTAATAATCGCTCGCTGTTTGTATAAAGTCGCGTTCAGTCGGCTACCTGTGAAATGTAAGTGTTACTTCGTCTTTCGTATTCGTAAATGTGGAATGGGTTGTTATGCTGCAGGACTTGTAAATGATTAATTTGCGGCGCCTTGTTTAGTTTCTTATTTAATTATTTCTTGAGTTGAAGTCCTGTAGCATAATGGCCCAGGCCCTAGTCTTTCGTTCGTGTTTTGTGCTGTTTGTTGTTCTCACTTTGACCGGTAAATTAACATAATTTTCGCGTTCGGGATTTCAAATGTAAACTATAGTAAATAAGTATTATTATTCAGTGAGAAAGAGAGAGGGGTAGACATGTATTTTCAATTACAGTAGTTAGGTTTGTTGGTTAATTAATCTTTGTAGGCGTGCAATTTGATGCTTAGATTTGACAGAGAATGTAAACCATTTAAGATATTTAATAGTTAATGAATTGGATGTTTTGCATGCACCTTATGTGCCCGATTTATAAGATTTCTGCGAGGGTGTTAGTTATGTGTGCATACTACTGAGGCAGGTTATGCTTGTGTTTGAGATTGTGTGTTGGGGCATGGGTCCCCCGAGTTTTAATTAGTAAGTAAGAATGTTTAGGGGCGTGTGTCCCCTCGGTTCTTGTCAGGGTTTGCTGCTGGGAACAGAGTCTCAGTCAGCACATGTTGTGTGAGCTAGTTCCCTATGAGGTAGGGCTAGCCCATGTTTAGTTATTGTCTTTGCTACACCCTCCTCAGG
>PNEQ01070649.1:0-56611 GCA_003012365.1 Medauroidea extradentata
GGGGCACTTTCCTACCAATGGATGGTCGTTTTCTGGGTCCGAGGCACATATTGCGTCCACTCGACGTCGCGGGGGCGGCGTCTAGGCGCCGCTACCTCGTCGCGCACGTGGGCGGGTGTGTTCCAATATGCGCAAGCCGCTGGGCTTGATGCGCACGACGGGCTCAGATCAGGGGAGGTCAGGGACGACCCGCGTCATAGTAATTGTATATATACTAAGTATTAGCTTATGTATAGGAGTGTCTCACTATATTATCTCATGTATTGGAATGTATCACTTTATAATGTGTGACGTGTGCAGCGGACGCCCGTTTGTCCGCTGGGCTACAGTGGCTCAGACGGCCGTAGACACGTGACCGCCTCCTTCACCATGGACGCTCCATCAGCCAGGCTTCACGTCTCTGGGGATGTGAATATCCTGCCCCGTGCCTATGGAGTTTAACCACCAGTTTCAAGGTAGCAATTTCCAGCTACGATTTTGAATGCCTGGCCAGCAATCATCTTCGTAGTAGGTGTTAATTTAATGGGAATTGCAGGGCAAGTTGTGGTATTGGGTGAACACGAAAACTGATCCATGCTAAATTCAGGCAAACTGATATCATTTGTAGACTCTACAGATTTTCTAGAGACCTACAGACATCATGAGAATAAACCTTCTTTTTAATTTTTTTATGAGTGAGTGATGTTTTTGATTAGGGCAGTAGGACGCTATGCCAAAGCCCACCAAAATCGTCATCGTATTATTTTGTTACGTCTTACAAAATAATACTTAAGTAGACTTTCAGTCACATTTATAATGTCTACAATTTAATTACTTTTTCAAATATTGCTTTTATATTATTCGTTATTGCTTTCCTGTGTATTGTTGCGTTTGTAAGTTTAATTCTGAACACACCCTATACAGACTGGCAGTTATTAACTAAGGGCAGACGAGTATTAATAATTGTTTTTGTAATTTTGGATGATATTCTGTAATGAGTTTTTACTTTAGTTTAGCTTGTAAGAGCTTAACCACCAAGTCTGGCGGGAACGCGGACTACCGTGTCCTCCCTCCAGACGCCATGTCAGTTAGTCTTCGCCTGATCACCGGAGCGTTAAGTCGCGCGTGGAGGACGTTCCCGTCTCCCTGAGGCCCAATCTATTAGGATCAAGTCATTTTAGTTTTCAATAGCTTATCAGTAACGTACCGGAACCTTTTCTTTCTTTTTTACATGGCCTCAGGAATTGACACGCGGTCAGGGAGAGCTTTTCAGCACCCGTTTAAGGATTTCACGTATTTTTCCATTGTTGGCTTCGCGCCACTTTCACCGCTTACGAGTGCTACGGGCGAGAACAGTAGCGTGGTACATGGTGGTCAGCTCTAGGACGAGTGACCACAATAAACCGTACCTTAAGAGTCATCTGTATCTTCAACATTCATTTCAGTAGTGGTAGTGGATGTCTCTCAACAGCATACGCCAGGGACGCTGCAGCAGCTTCGAGGGACGACTCTACTCTCTACAAACGCCGTCGGAGTCAGGACAGGAAGGCCCATGGTCGCCGACCCACTCCCCCACACCAACAGGTAAAAGCCGGGCAACTTTATACTGTGACATCCCACCTGACACGACCCAGAGGCGTCAAGTAAAAGTATCAGGGCTTATATTTAACAGTATTTTGTATGACTATAATAACCGTGAATACTGTGCTGTTCTTGAGAAATCTTGCACTGAGACATTAATTAAAAAAAAACAAATTTATAGTACACATGAAACTTTATTGTATTAGAATCTGACCTTGGTTTTTGAGTATATTTAATTCCAACTACGACTCAGATTGCAGGTGCAGAGCATATTTCCTTGCGTTGCTCTGCGTTGGTGCAAAACGCAACTGTATTCTTTGCACAGAACTAATGTCATGATTCTATGATCAGAACAGAAAACAAAAAGCGGGCATGTGTGTTGTATACACGTTTTTGAATTATGTGTTGTGTATTCCTTTTTAATTTTTTATAAATTAGTTTGTCCAGAAACTCGCTGAACTATGAGTGTTAATTTTTGTTTGTAATAACGTAGTGGAGTTAGAAGTTACACTCTGCCCAAAAGTTCTAGAAAAAAAATGGATTCGAAAGACATTGTGGCATTGGTTCAGTTTTTCGACAACGGCGATGAAGAGTTTTTGTGGAGTTCTACAGATTACTCAGATAGTGAAAGTGAGACAGAAATTTTTGGTGCTGTATCTGAGGCTTTGTGTCTTGCAAAGAGTCGGAATGATCCCAATACTTTTTTGGGAACGGTAGGTATTCAATATTTTTTTTATTGTCGGCCTAGTAATTGTAAATTTTGAGGTTGCGTAGTTTGCTTTTATTGAATTTAGCTTAAAACTTTATTTGTTACAGCGAACAAATGTTATGATTCATTCTGTAAGTCCTACTTGTACCAATGTACTGTAAAAAATAAAACTTTGGAACCAATGATCATTATGAGACTAATATATCGTACTGTATGGGCAATTGAGGGGGTTGAATGGACCTACCGTACAGTGGAAAAATAAATAATGCTTGACCTGTAATGCCTATAAAGTAATGTGTGTTCTCATGATTAAATTAATAAACAATTTATGGCGGGATGGAAGAGTATGGTTGAAACTTTAGTTGCTTTAGTTAAGTAAGGCAAATACATTTCTTAGTTTTCTAAATGCATGTAACGTAACATAAATTTACACAAAGTTGAATGTAAGTATGTCAGTTGAATTTAGTTTACTTTGCCAGTAATTATCACAAAAAGGCTCAGCTATGGTCTTGAGAACCTATGTGGGGTGAATTATGTGTAGGATGTAGATCCCGAGAAAACCACCCTGATCAACTTATACATTTGGGCCTGCCTATAGGCTCTCTAATAACTTTGATTAGATTGAGTTTTTTAACCTCTCTTTTGAAAAATAGCCTGTTATATGCATGTTGGAATTTTGTGAGCAAGTTTGGCAGACATAAAGTCGTATGTACAACCACACTTAATGTGTACACTTGTACATAAAGACCAGTACACACGGGCATCTTTCTTGTACATGAAAGTGAGCATCAAATGTGTACAAGAAAGAGAACACTGGCTAGTGTTCTAGCTAGCATCCTACCGTATGAATTATTTAATTCATACAGCCAACTTTCTTGTACAATCTGGTGTACAGCATGAACATTTGAATACATATTTTATGGCTGTATTTCAAGAATTGGTGGTAATAAGTGCAATATTTATTGTACCTGCACCTTAAATAAGCTTTAAAATGTAAAAATGGAATTATTGTCTGTAGTTAATTATATCCAGATGTAAAATCACATGGCGCACAATCAGCAAATATTCCTTTAATAGCTAATTTTGTTCAGCAAAGACTATTTATTTAAAAATGTTTCGTATTTGTTAGCTATTTTGTTCAGAAACATTCACGCATGCATAAAAATTGTTTGTTTACATTCTACTTGTACAAGAAGGATAACCGTCCCTATCCCGCACTAGCTAGTATAAAAGTCCTTGTATGCTAGTCAAGTGCTCGGTGGCTGTTTACACGATACAAGTTTGCTACAAGTCGAGGTGAACAAGAAAGTGTTCACCTTCTTGTACAAGAAAGATGCCCGTGTGTACTGGGCTTAAGGTTTTTGGGATTAGATGTCGGAGGTAAATTATGGCACGTTAAAATTTTTAAAGAAAAAATTTAAAAAAATTGCCGCTAAAAGAGGAAAAATTAAAAAAACATTAATAATATTATACTTAGTTTTTGGTTCTTACTGCTATTTTTAAGTGTACGTAAGGAGTAGAAAATTGGCCAACTTAGTCATGTAGGCTACATTCACACAGTACGTGAAATGAAACCAAATGCACTGTTTGGCACAATTTCCACACATGCAAAAATCCAGGGAACTATCCAACGGGAACTTGAACCCGGATCGTCTAAGTGGGAGGCGAATGGTCTGGTCATTCTGCCACCGCGGACCCTTACTTACTTTGAGTCTGGTGTAAACCATCATCATCTTTCCACTGCTTGAGCTAGAACAAAGAGATTGTTGAATGAAACATCATTAACTAATCCTGGACATTCTGCCTACCGCCTACCATAGATATAGTTTACAAGATAATGTTAGCTGTGATTTTTATCTTGTATACCAATATATATTTCTCATGGCTACATCACTGCCAGATGTTGAGCGAAAAGACGACAAAAAATATGTTATCTGTACTTCTTGTCAGTCACATCCGACTGCATTCTGCAGAGGGCGAGCAATAAACAATAGCGGCTGAAATTGGCGTGACGCAGTTTTGAGTCAAGCAAGTCATTTATAAACCAAGTAGTTTCATGACTTGCAGAAGCACAGTAATCATGAGAAGTATTTATGTGTACGCCACTATTTTAAAGGGCACAACACATCAAAGTTCGCAGAAAAAAAATTTTTTTGTGTAAGTTTTTGTTTACATATTATGGCTACATTTATCTATGAAGGGAGGGTTGACAAGGAAGAAAGGAGGAGGGAATCGTGCGATTAGGTTAGGTTACCTAACGTAAACCTAACCTAACAATTTTTTTTTTTACCTAGGACTAATTAAAACGTCCCTAGAAACATTTTTCATCAGTAAACTATAAGTCTAAAATCAGTAGTTTAGCTGGTACATGGTAAGTAGCTAAACTTGATATTTACCGTAGTAGGCCTAAATGCTGATATTAATATAGTATTTATTGTAGACTGTAGGAAATAAAAATCAAGTGTGATTTTGGAATTTAACTCTTTTGGTAAAAGCTGTGTTAACCCCAAGCAGGTTTTACATACTAGAGGACTTGGATGATCTGTGCTGGGACAGCACCGACTTTGAGGCATTATAGACTAATCTCCAGTTTCTGCTATTGTGTACCCTTGAATTGTCAGAATTCTCCGCCAAGGCTGTTACGTCAGCTAACGGTGTTGTACTGTGACAGCTCTTTCAGGTGTTTTTGGTTAAGGCTTACGAGCCCTCATATGTTTGTTAAGGGTTTTGAGCCCGTTTTGATAGTGTTTCTATTGTGATTTATATAATTTGTATGCCATCAGTGGACATTGAGTTAAATACACATGTCGAAAACATGCCACAATTACGTTTGTTTCTAGGAGATGATGTCATTCCCACTTGCATTTAATGTGTGTGTTTGTCCGTGTCTTTTGTGTTTCCCCTTGGAATTGTTGTGCCTATGCACGCCCCGGGATTAGCCCGATTAGACCAGTTTTCCAGACGTAGGTCTGATAGACAGTGGTCTGGTTTATTTGTGCCTTGGAACGGAGCACAGATCAAAAACCTTGGGAATATATAAGTTTAGTTAATTGGTCGGGCTGTGAGTCTTTGTAAAATCAAATCATTCCTGCAATGTTAGTATATAATGATGCACCTTTTCTTTTCTTAATGCTATTAAATACTGTGATTGGAATTTTTTTTACTGAGCAACTTATATCCTAATGTCGTATAAGAAATTTGTTTTTTACATGATCAGTGATAACTTTCCAAAAACACTTTTTTTAAGAGAATCAACATTCAAATACTAACTCTGCAGTAGAGAGGAAAATACTTTTTTAAAAAAAAGCTTCTAAACTAATACGAGACTCATAACACTCCAATTAACACAGTTAAATTTAATAGGTAATAACTTGATTCTGAAGAAATTAAAATGTTTATTTGTTTAATCATCAGATAATTAATTTTTGTTGAAAAAAAAAATTTGCAAAAGAAATTCTTCAGCGCCAAAAAATGCAATAGGCCCCTATAGTCTTTATAGCATCAGTTTGCCAGATTTTGACGTTTCTCTTCCAAGAAAGATGCGTGGCAGTTCCATTGTGTTGACCTTTAAACTATCCTCAATTCCTGGAAAAACCAGGTCTCTGCAAACCTGTTTACAGACACACTTCTCAGAAGAGAACTGTCAAAATCAGGCAAACTTATACTGTACAGACTATGCCAAGAAAATTGATGTAAACAATCAAAATAGCGATCAGCTGATTAACAAACAACACACTCCATATGTTTTGGCGTTCGACTGGAGTAACAAAAGGCCAATGCCATTTTTGCTTTTTCCTGCAATTTTCCTTCTTCGTAGAATTCTCACCCTGCTCTTGGTAGTAGAAATTGCAGGTCTCATGAATAAATGTATTGTGACTTATGCTGACTCTTCACGATTGTGTGTGCCTGCCTTCTTATCAAAGGCGAGAAATGTATGTGAACTTGATGGCAGTGATAAGAGACTGAAAATTAAAGTTTTAGGCATAGTTGTGTTTCTCTCTACTATATCAATTGTATTAAAATGTTAATGCTATGATTCTTGTTTGTATAGTTATTCAAGGTAGCTGTATCTTTTATGTAGTCTTAAGAATATGTTTAATTGCAAAATCACATTTTAAACAGTAGTAATACTGTATGTAGGTACCTAGGTGAAAACTTTGAGTTGTAGCATAAAGAACTTTATTTTGTGACATCGTAGGATAAAAGAATAGACATAAAAATATTTTTTTTCAGGTTAATTTTTGCCATGCAAACTGCTACACAATTTGTCTTTATTGCTATGCATTCAAAATGTTGTATAGCCTAGCAGTTTGCTATACAATAAAATAAAAGTAAATTAAACACTGCTGAGAAACATACCTAGACCCTAACATTTTAAAAATTCTCTTTTAGACACTAAGAAAGTATTACGGTAAGAGTCTGGTCCACGGCTCGTCAGCAACTGCAGTCACAGAAGATGAACTGAGAACTGCTTCCTGTTTGTCATAGTCAATTGCACAATTCTACGTTATTTGTTTTTTTAGCACATTACAGATTTTGCAGTATGCAATAAAATGAAGACTACATTCAGGTTAGTTCAGACACAGTGTATGGATCAACCAATCAATTTGTATCTAAGCCATTCTATATGTTATGAATGTAAGCCTACGTTTTGGTTTGTTTAAATGCCTACCTGCAATTTTTGAAGCTATAAACGCCTCGTTAATTCTAGTAACAAATACTAAACTAACAAACAAAAACGAGTTTTAGATGAAATTTGTAGTTTTGTATTAAGCTGTGTGAGGATTATTTAAGAAAGAATGCTGTTACAGATATAATTAGAACATTTGGGAACTATCAGATGAGAGGGTTGAGTGTAGTAGAAAGATTCAGGTCACCCTATCAGTGAAATGTATTCATATTGTTCTGAATAATTTGTAGAGCTGAAAATGTAACAAATAAAACTTTCATAACAGTAAAAGTTTTATACAGTTCTTCTGCTGTTACGGATGTTACCAGTGACCTTACATAAACATATTTTATTTTATACACAACTTAAATATTTTTGCTATATCGTAACTTCACAGGCCTGTTTGACAAACAGCAGCATATTTGTGTGGCAGTGAATGTTTGGGGCCCTCACCATGAATGGTGACAACAATGAAAGTTCCAGGAATGATACACTGTGGGTCTACAAGTTTTTTAAGTTCCTGATATTTTGAAATGTCATTTCTGTTATCACCTCGTTCCTAAGTGTCACTTTTGCTTTCCCCATCAAAATAAACATCTTCGAACCGCAATGGAACTCCGTGTAGTATGCTTTGCTTATCTTTAACTTTTCTCTTTTCTGAACTGTGTATGAAGCCTGCCAAAATGTGCTCATTATCAAATCTTTCAAAATGATGGTAATTCCTAATACCTGGGATTTCCTTCACAGATTCCCATCTTTTGTTAAATAACGAATTTGTCTTTTTTATATCGCTTTCTGGTACATACAACACTTTTGTTTTTTTTAACCGAAGATGTAGCACACAAATAAAAGTCACTGGCTGACTCAACTTGAGATGTTCTGTCTTTAACAGCGATCCAAACTGTTCTTTTAATTTGGCCACTGATTGCATCAACAGCGCCCTTGCCAAACCCTGCAGTGAAAGTAGCCCATTAAACTGTTTGTTCATAAAAGTCATCTGCTAGAAAGAACATGTTAAAACAGTTAACTTGCTTTTAAATTGTGACACAAAATTATCTGAGAATGTATGCAAATTGTCGAGTTTCAGCTTTGGATGACTTTGCATGAAATTTGCCAAAATACTTTTTCAAAAATTTCCATGCTGCCTGTTTTGAATGACGTCACTTATTACAACATAGCACTCGGTTGTATTTTACAACTATAAATAGCAGAGGAAAATTGTCACTTGTGAATTTTGCCAGTGAGCACTTGTACTTCATCCTGAGGTATCAAACTAAGATCCTCAGCATAATGTACCTGAATTACTGCTTCACCCTTCTCCAAGTTGTTTTTTCTTCCTTCAAAATAATTACCTCTTCACAAATGTGACTTTTGAAGCTAGGATGAACCGGATTAATTTTTTCTAACGAGGTCTTCAAGGGATCCGGTGTTCTTCACTTTTAACGAACCATCACACTTTTTCCATTCCTTCCATTTGACTAGCTGAGCTAGGTCACAGTCAGTTTTTAAAAGAACTTTCATGTCATGAAAACATGTTTCACAGTTATTTAACATACAACATTCACTTTCTGGATCACAGCACATTTGTTCTAGCAATTGTTATGGGTCACAGAAGAACTCAGAATATCACACTTCCGAGAAATGGCATCACTCAAAATTTAAAGTCAGCAAGTTGTATACAGACACATTATGGAGTGGTATATTACTTAAAGGAATTATATGTTTTGGGAGTAACTCATGGAACTTTGGTAGAGACATCTTAATATTGTGTTTATCCATAAAAAGTTTACGGACTTCTGAGATGGTCGTGATTAAAAAGCGCTTTTGCTTTTGAGACTTTTTTGGCCAATATTTTTATCCTTAACTGTTTTGTAGTCCCTTTTTGATGGTGCTTGCCAACTAATTTCTTCTGTTTCAAGATACACAATTTTTCATCAATATCTTTTGGAAGTAAACAGTATAAAGTTCTGAAGAACTATTAAATATTTCCTTTACAAGCTGCCGGACAACCTCTCTTTTGAGGACTAAGTGGAATATTCGTTATTGCTTTGAAGACTGCTTTCCGAAGAGTACTTGTGGATGCATAGGAACCAATACATAATCCTATCAGGAACATTACTGTTGTGGCTAAATTGTTTCTTTCCAGAGGCTTTGTTTTTTGTGCCAATTTTTTACTCAGATTCTGGTCATTTCCTTTTTTTTCGTAGCAGTTCATAAGTTTTGGTACATTTTTCCTTTTCTTTTTGCCTAGGATCACAATTCCTGTCTCAGTCTTTATTCAGTAGCACTTTTCACGTTTCAGGATTTTCATTCAGTCTTCAATTTCTCCCGAAATGTAGCAGCTCTGCTGGCAGATAATGTTAGGGCATGCTCCTGCAACAATGACAGGATCATCATTAATATTTATTTATTGTTTATAAATTAAACAGAGTACAAACTAAAAGTTTTGAAGTCTGCTTTAACATTAATCCCCAATTATATGCTTCATCTGGTACAGCATTTAAATGAGTTAGGCCCTTATTGAATTCTAGGTTTTGGTAGATTATTCTAGAAACATGCTTTGTGTTTATCAAATAGCTCCTTGAATCTTATGGGCAAGTGATGAATTAGTTAAACACTTGTTGCCACAATATGTGTAACATCCATAACACCTATTTATTAGAAATAAAAACTTAGAAAAATGTATTAAATGGGGGAAAGTAAGTTTGTAAATAGATGTCAACCTTAATCTAAATTGCTATGTAAACTAATAAAGCTTAATGTACGGAAAACTATTTGCTAATTTTTGTTACAAATGTTATACTTCATGCCTCTTCTTCAATTAAAAACTCATAATATATTAAGATAATCGACTTACCATGTGCCTTGAAATTTAAGATGATGAAACACAAAACATTACTTTAAAAGCACAGCAAAATGTTTTGGAAGTAAACTGCTGATAAATTATGAAACAGGTGTACCAACTTTTTCATCCTTTTATTAAAAATTCCTGCATTGCCATAACCTCCGGTTTCAAACTGTAAAATAAATACTCAAAAAACTTTTGTCTTTTGAATATTGTTATGGATTCATTAAATATAAACTATCTTGAACATATACATGTAAATAAAATATGGCAGTTACTAAATTTACTTTTTTACGTGGTTTCCTTTTTTATATGGAATGGCTCATTTAGCCTATCTAAAAAAAGGTAGTTTATTCCTGGCCTAAAGTAAGCATGATACGATTATGACTAAAATACTAGCTGATTTCCATTTGAAACATGCAGCATTTTTATAAAAATATTTTAAGTTTACCACTAAAAAATAAGTTTTCATAGTTGCAGACTGAAAAACAAGTGCACAGAGATACCATAATACTACATTAAATGGTAAAATTACAAAATCTGTCATGTGGTGGTATTCAGAAAAATAAAGGAGTTTACCGGCCCTTTCTGGGATGTCAGCTGTACTCATGATGTTACTGTACTTGCTAGGTAGTGGTTGTCTTTTATTCATACCAAAATTTTACTTTATGTAATCTTAGGCCATGTCTCAATTCAGAGAGGGGCTGCGGTGACCGAATGGTCAGACCATTCGCCTCCCATCAATGCGATCCGGGTTCGATTCCCGGCGGGGTCGGCCCCGGATTTTTGCATGTGGGAATCGTGCCGGATGATGCCGCTGTTCTGTGGGTTTTCTCGGGGATCTCCCGTTTTCCCCGCTTTTTCATTCCGGCACTCACCTCATGTCACCCCTCTCCAGCGCTAAAGACCTCGATGTTGAGCGTTGACCAAAATCACTCGCGCACTCAATTCAAAGAGTAATCTGTTGAAAGAGTACTCTTTTGCATAACTAACACCAAGTGAGATCTCTTTCTTGCTCTCTGGTGCTCTCACTCTCTCCAATTGGGATGATGCTGTCTCGTATTTGTAAACAAACGACGCAGAGGTAACAAGTGCGTAAATTTTATTATACGGGTCATAAACACATTAAATACATTACAGAAATTCATATAATGATTTTTAAATTTACCGGCATTGTATTTCAAAATTGTTTATTTTGTGTATTAAAATGCATATTATGGCCGAAAATACTAACTTTATTTCTTGCCATGAGTAACTGTTCGCTGGAAATATTTGCGTATAAATATTGAAATATTGGCAATATATGATGCACGTTTCTTCACTAACCTCAAACCATAGTTGTAAACAAGATGGCGTATGCCAGAGAGCACGAAAGAGCGAGTGTACAACATCTTTCTCTCGCTCTTTCGTACTCTCGGCGAACAATTGAAACAGGAAGAAAGTGCTCTCTCTGACATAGTTGTGATGTATATGCATGAGAGAGAGCACGAAAGATCGAGTGTACAACATCTTTCTCTCGCTCTTTCGTACTCTCGGCGAACAATTGAGACAGGAAGAAAGTGCTCTCTCTGACATAGTTGTGATGTATATGCATGAGAGAGAGCACGAAAGAACACTCTTTAGGTGAATTGAGACGCAGCCTTAACACTGTGCCTGCATGTCTGAAATGAGAGCACCAACAAACTTTGTGAAGTGATTTATTGTGCAATATGAAATGAAAAATTTTTTCTTTGCAAACAAGTGGTGAGCCCTTTAAAAAATTGAGGTTTTTGTGGTTAGAAGTAGTCTACCAGAAACATGGTTAAATTTAAGACAGTATTATTGTGTTAACATTTATGTTACTGAGAGCTTTAACTAAAGAGCAATCTTCCAATTCTATGTGTCATGATAGTGAAAATTACAAGGGAGATCACCTTATTATTATCTTACTGGCAAGTTGCGCAAGTCATAAACAGTACAGTATGAAATGTGTACCGATACGTGTTTTGTCAATTGGTTGTTGCATTATGTATTTGTTTTTAAATGTGTGGTAATTTGTTCATGTATTCATTATACTACCAAAGGTAATGTGTTAACTACAATTAAGCGGGGGTGGTGGTACAAGTAGTTAGACCACTCGCCTCCCACCACTGCTATCCAAGTTCAGTTCCCAGCTGGGTCAGTCCCCAGATTTTCATATGTGGGAATTGTGCCAGACAATGCTATTGGTCGGTGGGTTTTCTTGGGGATCTCCCATTTCTCCCGCCCTTCTCATTCTGGCACCGCTCCATACTCACCACATGTCACCCCTCACCAATGCTAAAGATCTAGATGTTAAGTGTTGACCAAATTCACTTACATGTTTTATTTCAACTTTGCAGGTTATTTTCTAAGGAAAATTGTTTAATTAATGAGAGCTGATATATTGCATCCTAGGAAGTTTCAGGTTTTGATAATTTATATTTTTTACTTACGTTGTGGTAAATTAAAAGCGTAAGTAAAATTAATGTCCATTTAAAACAAAAATCCACATATAATAGCTTACTAACACTGAATTATTTCCTCTCCTGTTCAGCTTATTACATTCTTTACTTCCTTGCCTATGCCAGTTAGAACTGTATGCTACCAACCAGGCAACAGAAATTTACCTCTTATTATGTAGTGTTTTATACATTAAATTGCTAGTAACTTAGTTACTTTTTCAGTTAGAATGGCATCAGAATAAAACTTATGTTAGTTTGTTCTCCCAAGAACTCTTAAAATAGAGTTTTAGATGTTAGTGATATTTTATTATGAGATTTATATTGACTAAAAGATTCTTAAAAAATTTTTTTTCAGATTGTGCCTAGCCTATCTGAAGAGGAATTTATCATCAACTTCAGAATATCGCGGGCACTCGTATTGGCATTATCGAAGAAATTTCTCACGTCAGAGCAGTATAGTACACTTCGAGTCCCACGTAAGACATGATTACAATTCAGTTTATGCCTGGTAATGTTTTTTTATAGTTTTTAGTGACATATTACAATCATGAGTGTTTGTGGTAACACATAGGAAATGTTACAGTTACTGGGGCCTACTCAACTAATAGAAACTTTCATAACTAATAATAGTTAAGAGACACTTGATTTTTCACAAAATAATCCATGATTAGATGTTTTTAACTCTCTGCTTTTTGGAGTTCTACCTGCAATTCATAGATGTGTGATGTCACAGTAACTTTATTTTGATTGGCACAGTCAAATAAGAGATGGCACTGCTAAAAAAATTGCCGATATAAGGGCATGCTGCACCATAATTGTACCAAACAGTGTCCAACAATTACACATTACATCAATAGTAATTTTTTACAAATAAAATATTTTCCGGTCCCATGGTTTTCGTTAAAACGTACGTCTAAGTAGTTATTTGAATTTTTTCTTAACTCACCCTAAGCGAAGGCTATTCAAATGATACAAATGAAACAACTTTGAGTGGAAGTAAATTCATTAAGTTACAGACTGACACCTTTCTTATTTCTTGTAAAAATTATTTTTTTGAAACATTCTGGTGCTCAAAGAGATTGAATGATTTAGGTCCATTTCAAGAATTTTTACTGTAAACAATTTTCATGTGAAGCTACAAAAGTGTAATTCTGTAGCTTAATGCATTTACTTTCACTCTAATTGTTTTCATAGTATCATTTGAATAATTTTTGCTTTGTGTTAGTAGTGAACATAGTCAAATCACTACTTTGACATGTGCTTGTATGAAAACTATAGAAGCGAAAAATATCTTATTTGTGAGAAATTAGGTACAGTAAGTGTAATGTGTAAGAGTTGGACAGTATTCTGTACAATAATAATGTTAGGAATTTTTAAGTGTAGCCCACCCATCCATAAAGCAGAAGTGCATATATGCTTGTGTGGCAATAAAACATGTTGGAGCAAGAAATGTTTTCACAAACACTAGGTGTCTAATAATAGTGTAATATCAACTACGGAACAGTAACGTAAAATTGTGGGGTCCAAATTTCACCTACCGAAATGATCTTCCACAGATGGGGTGAGAGCCCAGATGAAATGCCAAACAACCTGCCAAGCCATCCCTATTCAGTATGATTCTGCCTATCATCAGTTACGAAGCCATCTCACCTGACTTTTACTGGCCAATTCCAACTGGTCTAAGTTTGTTTGTGTTTTTTTTTAATCCTGTTATTTGTCAAAGAAAAGGGAATATAAATATTTACTTGTCTAATTTTTCCATTTGGATGATTTCTTGAAAGCTGTAACTTAAAAACACAGAAAGACGAGAGTAAGAAATATGATTTCCATAAAATATATATGGACTGCGGTGGTGTAGTGGTCAGAGCACTTGCCTCCGCTTCTGTGAGGGGCTGTGGTGGCCGAATTCTCAGACCATTTGCTTCCCACCGAGGCGATCCGGGTTCGTTTCCCACCGGGCTCGGTCCCCGGATTTTCGGATGTGGGAATCGTGCCGGACGATGCCGTTGGTCGATGAGTTTTCTCGGATATCTCCCGTTTCCTCCACCCTTTCATTCCGGCGCTGCTCCATACTCACTTCATGTCACTCCCCACCAGCGCTGAAGACCTCGATGTTAAGCGCTGACCAAACTCTCTCACTCACTCCACTTCTGTGATCCAGGTTTGATTCCTGGTCGACTCACTCTTAATTAATTTTTCCAAGTGGGAAACAAGACAGATGTTGCAGTTAGCAGGAGTATTTTCTGGGTGTACACCCATTTCCCTCTGCCTTACATGCTTCTCCATGCTCTCCTCATGTCACTCTCACCATGACTCACGTGCTGACCAAAATCACTCTCACTCCGTAAGGTATTCATAAAATATCAGTCTTGTTGTCATTTGTTCTACTAATAACATTAATTTGTTATGTGTAAGTTTTTTTGATTGTATGAATCTATAGTTTGTATTAGGAGTGTACAAACAATAAAATATATGGCTACTTGTAATTTTTGTGAACTTCACAGAGTACGTAGACACTGCAATCTCACCAGACAAGCACATCCTTGCATTCTTATGGTTGGCGGGCCATAACCACCCTTTTCGCTGCATGGCTGACAAGTTCAAGATGAGCTTGAGCTCCCTTCACGAAGTGGTGTCACGAGTACAGAAATTTTTGGTCAGTTTAGCGGACAAAGAAATATCATGGCCTACTGAGGAAGAAAAACAGGAAATAATGAGGAATTTTGAAGAAGATAAAGTTATTCCAGGAGTTGTAGGTATTGAACTTTTTTTTTCTAACTACAACTGCAAGGTTTTTAGGTTCAGTATATATTTTATCAGAAGTGCACGTATGTAGTTTTAACTTCATGTGAACAGTGCTGTCATTAGAGACAATACTAATGGCTCAATCAGAGAATTAATAACTGGAAGGAAGAGGCCGTGGCTGCATTAACAAACCATCCATGTATTTGCCTGGACTGATACGTGTAGGAAAACCATTGAAAATAGAAATCAGGATGGCCAGACAAAGAATTGAGAACCCTAGTCCTCTCAAATTCAAGTCCTGTTTTTTATCGCCATGAGTATATTAAGTATAAATTAAATTTTAATGTGTCACTTTTTGACCAATACTTAATATTCCATATTTTGAGGAAGTAGGTTTTCTCAGAGGACTTTCTAGTGCTGCTTATCAAAAGTACATGTAGAATTCATAATATTTTGGTCCCACACAGATACAGCACAGTTAACTTATTTAATTTGTGTTGTACGGAAGGGAGTGTTACACTTGATGGTGATGTTATTGTGTTGTTCCTGACATGAGTATGATATTTTGAAAATAGGCACCTGCCAAGTTACACATACAAAACACCAGCTGGCCAGTTTGATTGTAACGACCTTACAGAAAAGGGTTGAGCCTTGACTGTACACCACTGACAGAGCCACAAGTGCCGGGGGAATACCACAAAAAAATCTGATATCTCTGCTGGTATTCCTTTTTTTGGTTGGCTAATTTACCTTCATTCACTTATTCAGTAAGTTAATATGTTGTATCATGACAGTAAAATATTGAATTTTATTTCTGCAAGAATATTTACTAGTTGTCAAAAAAGTGCACTCGCTTGTGGGATAGACTGTAGAAAGGTTATATAAACTGGTCTGCCGCTGTTCTGGATGTGTAATGTGGCCCCGTACAGCAGGTTGTCCTATGTGCACACTATCATAGTCATTAACAACAGAACTGTTTTTTTCTAAACCAACATTTATATGCAAAACTTGTTTAATTTAATATGTGCAAAAAGCTGTAGAGTGTAGTAACATGATAGAGTTATTGTACATAGCTCATCTCTGTTCATTTGTATTGGTGACAGTGTGCTTTGGATAGTCAAGGGTTTGTGTAACAGCAAAACACTGATAGTAGCCTATGCCTTACTATTTATTGCATATGTAAACATTGAACAGTAACAATCAAGTAACTGAATGTAATTTCCATGTAGGCCTATTCTGCATATGGGTCAATCCATGTCAAGTGGTAGCTTCACCATTTAAAAAAAATTATATTTTGTGTCTTATTTACATTATGTATTGACAATTGAAAATTGGCATGGTTAAATTTTTTTAGCGGGTTATCCTGGCAGCCATTTTATTTTAATGGCGCACAGCAATTTTTAAGTTTGTAAGGGTCGGCTCTGGTAAGTCCTGGCACGGTGGAGCAAAATCTGAGGTGTTCAGCACACTATGTGCTACAATTGTGACTATAAAATATCAGTCTGAAATTATCCACTATGCCAACTGTGAAGGTAAAAATTCTTGCCTTTAAATTGCAAAAATTTGCTTTCCCATAAATTTTTTAGGATGAAAGTAGTTTGTGTTAGCCTTGAAAATATTTGGAGCTTGAGACCTTCATACTTTTTTATTTATAGGCTTGTAAAAATATGATTTTTTAGATTTTTGCTTACTTTACAGCTTAATATCTGTGGTGGGCAGTTGTTTAAAAATCTGAAACTTACACACAGTTAAGTACTATATGGAATATAACTTCAGTTAAAATTTTGACTTTGGGATTTGGCTAGTTTAGAAGTTACACTTTGCAAACTTAGTGAAAAAAAAATTTTTTATGTCACAACAGTATATACTGTATGTAATTATTAATTCTCATATTTAAAGAAATGGTGTTGAATACAGCGTGCCTGAATGGATTTTATGCTACGTCAGTCCAATGTGTGGCAGTGGAAGGAAAACCTGCTCGCGCCTATATGTGCTGTATGAGTTTAATGCGGGGTGCACCCACGGCATTTGAAAATGCAGCTGTGATGGACGACTGTTTTGCTCGGGAAGTGAGCGTGGATGATGGACGTATGCTGCTGTTCTCAACTATGCAATAGTATGGTCGAACCTATCCCAGAGGTATGCAACTGTATGGTGATAGTTGGCACAATGACGACTATAGTGGTATTCGCTGATGAATGTGACTGCACGCAAGAAATGAGATGCAACTCACGTGAACCGTATGCAAAATGATGTAGATGTATGAATGAATGCTGCACAATGTCCTTTTGTTCACTCTACAATGATGGTAATAACTGCGTTGTGATGAGCAAATTGTTTCACAAAACAGACAGTAAAATATTAACTGATGCATGAAAATGATACATAATTACGTTGCTGAATAATACAAACATGCCCTGACACGATTGACAATTAAAAACACTGAATAATCTTCATCAAAGTACGGATGATTGCCAGTTACCAAGTCCCTAGCCACGTGGCATGAACAAAGAGCACACACAGTTTTAAATTAAAGTACCATTTACGGTAATAATGATTAAATGAAGCGGAATGGCACTTGCCGGGGAAATACTTGGAGAAAACGTGTACGGAAAATGATGATCCGGTGTATTAAATAACTGGTAACCTACTTCAATGAAACAACGATGGAGCGCACACAGACAGCGTCTTACCTCGCCAGAAGCCTGCGACGAACTGCGCGGAAGAATATGGCCACTAATGGCTCATGGCCTATCACGTGAGCAGTGAACAGTTTGTTTATATTTTACAGTACCAAAAAGTTAAGGGAAGACTCCTGGAATTTGATATGTTAGGGAAATTTTGTATTTAAAAAAATTTGAAAAGTGCAGTATAGTTGTTTACACCAAGATATCTATGTACTGAACAAATTTCCAAACCTACCTTGTTGCCGAGAAACGTGTATAAATAAAATGAGTGTTTTTTTATATTAATTTTTAAAATAGGTCATGCAAATTAAAAGTACTCCACTATCCAAAAATCCTCTACTTGATAGTCTGTATTCCTCAATTCAATTGAGGGTGGCACACTTTGGTAGAGCACTTGCCTCCCACCAAGATGATCCAGGTTCGATTCTTGGTGGGGTTAGTCCGCAGATATTTGCATGTGGGAATCATGCCAGGCAGTGACGCTGCACTGCTCGGCGAGTTTTCTGAGGGATCTCCCCTTTCCCCCATCACTTCATTCTGCTGCTGCTCCATACTCAACATCTTGTTACCCTTCACCAGCGCTAAAGTTCTAGTTGTTAAGGTGCCCGTCTGGTGGCCGTGTGTTTGTATGAGTGAGGCACGGCGCCAAAGGGCAATGTTGACCGGCTCATCTGGTGCGGTATCGCCTCTGCCGCAAGACACTGAAACTGTGTGCAGTGGCATCGTAGAACACTCTCCTGACTGAAACTTTCACTGGTGACCCCATCTTTTTATTGATGGCATGTTTTAACCACAGTCCAATAGGCCTACGCCTTTCTATCATAGTTTCACACAAATCCTGTGAGTAGTTGTTTAGTTATAATAGACTGAAGAAGCTGTTTTTTTATCCATTTTGAGGTGCTCTGAAATGATATTTCTAGTTAACGTGATGTTTTAAAACTATACCTTCCAAAAATCGTTTGAAGTGTTCGTTCTTTTCGTAAATGCACACATTCGAAATGTGTTTATAAGGCGGCCGCCTTAAATCCTGACCAAAATGTCTCCAGACTCAGTTAGATTGTTAATGTAAAGTAGGCAAAATATTAGCAGTATAACTTCAAGACAATCTGTAAAGCGTAATATAACTGTTAGATAACTATAATTAACGTTTTTATTGTAATAATTTATTAAAATAGTTAACAATGGAGAAGGGGAACAAAAACAGCACTTCATGTAAGGTAACTTAAAGAACTTAAAATATTAATTCCTTTAAATAAAAAAATTAAAGTAAAAAAGAACTTATTATTTTTATGTAAAACTTATTATTTTTTGATGCAAATATATTTAATACAAGTTTTACGAACATTGTTTTTTCATTATCCAATCCGGGGCAATACAATTATGTTTGTATTCCTTGATTCAGTTCCTCTTTATTCCACCATTTTTAAAGTTAATCTATTTAATCCTGGGTGTTCTCCCTTAAGAGGGAGAGATCATCGCCATCTTATTTTTTTGTATTTTGTGTCGTAACTTTTTATTGGGTAAATTTATGGAATTTTAACGTAACAGCAGAATAGAATACATATTGATAGAAATTTAGACACCATAAATCTTTTTTTGTCATTGCTGTTGTGACATAAAATTTTTGCAGTTAGAAAATTCTTAAGACATACTTTCTTAACTGCAGTTAGATCAGTAGCAACAGTAACTGCAAACAAAGATTTATGGTGTCTAAAATTCTATTAACATGTATTCTAGTTTGCAGTTAGTTCCATAAATTTACCCAGAAGAGAGGTTATGATGGAAAATACAAAAATTCACGATGGTGACTATCTCTCATTCTTAGTGTATGAAGCCACAATAAAATTAATTTTTTTAGACAATACATTTAAGGTGGCCACCTGCTCAAGCTGCCGAGCTGTGTTGTGCGGAGCTTCAGCCCACACAAGTTTATTCGAAAATAACTCAATGTATGAGAGTCATTTATGCTTAGGAAATGCTTCCAAAGAACTTTACACCAGTGTATACCCATTTTAAGTGCTTCAGTTATCTTTAAAACTTATGTTCTCGCTGCCAAATGTGGTTAAAATAGGTGTTTTTGCATCCTTTTTAAGTATGAAAATCTTGGCGCAGAATATTTTAAAAGACATAGGTGTGTGCTGTACACCTTTGTCTTTAATTTTACAACATTAAATGATACTGTTACCACTGAATGTTGCATTGAGACAAGTTGTCAGTGAGATGATTGCACACCAGTTTAGTGACTTGCTCTTAGAGGCTACGAGCAGGCATGATGTGCGTGTTGTGTCATATGTACTGCTGCTGCACTTCTATGCCTCAAGCTCGCAAAATACATTCATTTAGGCAGCCACCTTAAGAATTTCCCTTATTTACCTATAACACTGGAATTAAGAAATTACATCAGTAACACATATTTTCTTGCATTAGTGTATTGAGTGTCATAAACCATTATGCAAATTTTAGCAGCTCTGCTCAGGCAAATTGTCAAGCAAGCAAAATTGGTATGTGTGGTCACCGAAGAAGGGGGAGGGAGCTGAACTTAATATTTTAACAATCTGTAATTTGCTTCTGGGATGGAACTCTGCTACATCTTTATCAGCTTAGAATAGGGCATTTTACACCTTGATTAGAGTTGGAACCAATGGTTGGATAATTTGACTAATCAGAAATGGGGAGGGAATCTGTGTTTGCCCATTTTAGGAAACTGCCCCAGCATTTTCTTGGAACATTTAGGAAAACCAAAGAAAACTGAAATGAGGATAGCTGGACTTTGAATTAAACCCAGGTCCTTCTGAATGCAACTAGTGTGTTACCAGTGTGCCACGTCACTTAGTTTGAGGTTTAATTATGACAGAACTTGTAGGAGTGGACTTGATTGAATTTCTGAAGTCTGCCTGGGACAGTAATTGTACAGTCAAAAGCTTCAGTAGGTGGTTTGTGGATTGCCAACCCTGCCCCTCAAAGTATGAGAATTTGGGGTAGCAGTCATGTATCTGTGGTTGGATAGTGGATTGTACTGGAAATTTTGTGTGTGAGAGTCTTGCTTAGTTGTTACTTCCAAATCTGACCTGAACCTTCTGTCATTCCTTGTCTATCCAAACAGACATTGACAAGTATGTACATCAACTGTTGTGATGTCCCTCTGTCTTGTGTTGGAGAGTTTTAACTTTTGTTTATATCTTTGTAGAAAGATACATTTCTTGTATTATGTAATCAGGGTTCCCACACACTTCCTTCAGTCAATTTCCTTGAATTTTTAGCGTCTAACTAATCTAATGTCGTAAATTTATATATAACTAGTACAGTACACATTCTAGCAACAATTTAAAATAAATGCACAAAACATGTCAAATACCAGCCCTTTAAGTATATATTTGCAAACATTTACAACATTAGCAAATTTGCTGTTAGATGAATAGTATTCTCATTCATACCTTCGTGCCCTGCCAAGTTAGATGATAAAAATAAGTATAGTGCGGCAAGTTACATGATATTCTCATCCAATTTTGCTGTGTGCATGTTGCCCCAGCCCCCTTCCCCCCTAGAGCTCGGAGGGGATTGTGTGACCACGCTGACATCTCCCCTCAAAACAAGGTGATGGAATGTCAGCTTGATTTACACGAATACATTGCAATTGTTTTAATACAGGGACTCCATAACTTAGTCATGGCTGGAAAATATTTCATCATATACCATGATCAAAGTTAAGTAAACTTGCGTCCAAAAAGTGAACTGAAGTAAAGGCTTGAATGCATTCAAACAAGCATCCTGAGTTTTCCAGGTTTTCCTAGTTTTCAAGGTCTGTGTGACTAATATTATATCAATTGGTTTCAGTGTGTGAAATATGATTTCAGGTATCGTAGGCAAGTCACACATCATGATCAGTAAACCAAGTGTGGAATCATCCCATTATTTACATGCTAAGGATTTTTACTCCGTTGTTGTTGAAGCTGTTATTGATCATAACTGGAAGTTTAGACATGTGAGTGTTGGTCAAACTGGCAGCAATTATCCTCAGTTTGAAGAACATGAAAGCCTACAAAAGGGTAAGTATCATAATGACCGGTATCCCTTCTTAACATCAGAGCTTAGTGTGCTAGTACACCTTTGGGCCATGTAAATTTTGTGTAAATACACAGTTAACAGGTGTAATATAACTCTGAATAGTATGTTCAGTATGTTCAGTGAATAATTTCTTCCAGTTTCCATTAATTATTAAAATAATTATTATAAAAAATACAGTCAGGCTTACCAGTTTACGTATTATATTTTTAACAGTATGTTAATTATAGTGAGTAATGTTACAGATACATTTCACACTGTGGCGACATGCTTGTATAGGGTGACTGCCACAGATGCCTCCCTCTGTGCACAAAAATATAACTACAACATCTCTGTACTGTTAACATTTAATACAAGAGAACCTTTTAGTGCACCAGTACTTTAAATGTTACTCAACTCTATTAATTAAGTAGCAGTATCAGTCCAAAGTTTTCAATACCAAAAGTTCAAATTATGCAGCAAGCGATAGTAGAAATGTCACTATTTCGGGATTACACATCTTCATATAGTTAAACTGCCCGGGAATTCTGGCAATAGTATTTAAGCCAACTCATACCTTATAGTATTTAAGCCAACTCATACCTTAACCATCCATATATTTGCTGGTGAGATGATTTTCTCGTGGCACGTAACTTGTCTGTCCTTGGCCTGGCATTCACGACATGCCAAAACTCTAACTGGTGAACGTGCTGCAGTTGACTCTGGCCGGCACGCCTCGCTGCTTGCTTCACCGCACGTTTTCAACATACCACGCAATAGCAGTGTTTCTCTTGATACCTTCATGGATTAAAGTAAAATTATTTTCATCAGGCACATATACATTCCCAAGCCTTCAACGTTACATTGCTTGTCCACGCCCTGAAACAAGCCGCATGTCCTCACTCTCAGCTCATCGTCAGTTCAGTCCATTCTCTTTCTGCCCGCTGGTCAACGCTTGCCGTTAGCACTTCCGACGGTTGCACTCGCCATGACTTGCCACACCATCAGACTTGCTACTATATAATTTAAATAAAATGACACACACTGATAAAATAAGCTGAACCTAAACATGGCTCTAATAAAATATAACTATTAATGTAATAATATTATACATTTCATAATATATATATTAATACTTCTGAGGGGTTCTAGAACCTACATCACAGCTGCCAACTTTACCGTCCAAACTTTCTCAAGACAACCCAAGTTGTCTCAACATGTTCTTAAGAACTACTAAGATATGATTAATAATATAGTCAGTCTCGCGTAAGAATTCCAGTTTTTGACAATTGGATGGGCATTTTTTATACAGTTGTTTCCAAGGAATAAGTAGTGTTTTCCTCTGCCACAATGTTTTTTTTTTTTTTTGCACAAACACCCTCAGCTGGCTCTCAAACTGTGTAGTTTATCAAAATTAAGAGTATTTTCTTGTAGAAATTTGTACACATGATAGTCTTCAAAACTGTAAAAAAAAAAAATGGAATGCTTATGTGAGGCAGACTATGTAACTTCATTTGTTGTCTTCAAAATACGTTGACTTTCTGTAGGTACATTTTTGGTTGGTGATGCATCGTATTCTACATCTGATCACCTCATAACACCGTATGTGGATAACGGACATCTGAATGAAGAACAACTTCTATTCAACACTTGCATGGATAAATATTTGGTGCACTTTGAAGATGCTTTTACAGTGTTGAAACAACGATTCATGCATTTGAATCATGTGAAACTGAGGGGTCATGAGAGGATTTCCCAGTTTGTGAGAGCTCTTTGTGTGCTTCACAACATGGCAGACGTGGAAGACTTAAAGTTGTTTGCAGACAAGTCGACAACTGTGAGCATGCAACCACTGCCCATTATTACATCAGATATAATAAATGGAGAACTACGAGACAAAGTTTGTAAAAGAGTATTTGAAAAGTTCAGTAATTTGTAACACAGCTAATTAGTCTTATCGCTACACTATTGCATGGTAATAATGTGGCGACAGGCAGGCTATCATACTTTCTTGGAAAGAGTGTATGTATTAAAGTGTTCATTATTTAAATGCTACTGTAAAATACGCCATAACAAAGATCTCCGCGAAAAAAAAAATTCATGCAGTAATTTTTAATTGAAAATATGAGGTGGATAATACCTGTAAATTGTAGCAAACAGGAAAACATTTTGATCTGAAACAATGTAAGACATACTAACTTTATCATTAGTATATATGGTTCATGATGAAGTGAGTATGTATTATTGAAAGCCTTGCTTAATTTTTAGTTTCAATCTGTTTGTGCCTTTTTGCTGCATGTAAATATAAACACTGTCATGTCCTTGGTATTTGGGTGTTCAAGTGGGGAATAATTGTAATTTTAATTTTGTATGAAATTGTGTCAGTTTTGTAGACGTTACTTGTGAATACACTTTCCTCTTACACAAAAAAGTAGCTCAGCCAGTTTTCCCATAATGGCACTTCAAAGTCAAAATTTTCACATTTTTCATTCTAATAAGCTACAAAACCAATGAACATAATGAAATGGAAAAATTTACACGGAAACAACATGTCGTGGGCTACTGCTTAAAATTTTTCAAAATCCGTTACAAAATACTTTTGCATTTAAAAAAAGTGCTAAAATTTGGAATTTTTTTGCCTCTTTATCAATGTTTTTAAATACAAAATTATTTTGTAATTGATTTTAAAACATGTCATGCAGTGGTTTGTGACATTTATTTTCAGTGCGAATTTTTTCATTTCATTATGTACATTGGTTTTTGCAGTGTATAAGAATAAATAACATGCAAATTTTGACTTTAAAATGCCATTTTGAGAAAACTGGCTGAACTAATTTTTTTATAAGAGGAAAATGTTCTCCCAAGTAACGTTTACTAAACTAACACTATTTAAAACAAATATAAAATTATGACTTTTCTTCACGTGGATGCCCTTAAGACTGCTGAAAATGCTGTGCTATACATCCTTGTACCATTAAAATGTTATATATTATAGGTCATTCGGGATAAAATGAACACTAAAGATTAAACCTTTGAAAAATATCACTAGCCGTTTGTGCATATAAGTCATCATTAGCAAGAGTTACTTTACTGCTTGTATGGTTGGTAGTAATTCATCTAATGTAGTTCTGTATTTACCTATTTGAATACAACATTAGTGAAATATCAGTTGAAATCTACCTCTCTGTATTTAATATACTTCAAAATATTTATTTATGATCTTATTGACATTCCAACTTATAGGTGATTCGGAATAGTCAGCACTCAAAAAAGCCCTGATTAATTTCTGTTTTCTGCTAGTGTATATCTTTCCGCTGCGTGTAAACATCGACATTGCCACGTGCTTTTATTTACATAGGCTTGTACAATGTTTACATTTACATTACACTGCTCCGATAAATGCTATCTACAATATCTGCACGGGTGCTGAATATATGCTATACTCAGTAGTAATCTTAGTTATAAATACCTGCGAGTAAACGTCTTATAACACTGGTTTCTCTGTGTCTACTCGAACGGCGCTATTACTGTTACGAATCTCGTAAATGCATGCACAGTATATTCGAACTTTTAAATTAAAACCGCCACTAAAAACACGACACACGCAACTCAAGAATTCAAGTTCCGTTTAGCATACTGTAATGGACGACGACGATGCACGTAAAGAGAAACAATAAATAACGTATTTTTTTAATGAGTGAAACAGGGGGGGAAATGCTGTTTCTATTTCCAGATACTCATGCTGACTATCATAAAACATAACTTACATTACTAATGACTTCACATAATTTATCAATGATATTCATAAACAGTCACTTCTAATACTTTTATGTGTGTTTATCAGAAACCGATATTCATTACACAACGGACAAATAAAACTGAACAACGCAATTCGCTTCCAAGCGGCGAAAACCTAACTCTGGTGCCATCTGTCGGTGAAATTTTAAACTACCTCTGTGGCGCGAAGAGTTAGCGGCATGTGCCAACAATAATCGATTCGGTTGCGTCGCAATGTGCTGCCGCTAATTAAATAAAATTGTACAGTCAGTAGGTGTGTCAGTAAGAACTTAAATAAATATTTTAAAGTATATTAAATACAGAGAGGTCATTTGCAATTGATGTTGTTTCATTAATGCTGTATTCAAATAAGAAAATACACGGAACTACATGCAGTTATTCGCTACCAACCGTACAAGCAATAATGTAACTGTTGTTAATGTTGACTCATATGTAGTAATGGCTAGTGATTTTTTCAAAGGTTAAATCTTTAGTGCTCACTTTATTCCGAATGGCCTATACAGTATAATTAGACTCAATTCGCGCTAGATGAATGTGACACTATCGTCAACCTCAGGTCATCTTGCTCATTTCAGCTTGCTCCGCGCTTCAAACAGTTCAAAATTCCATTGACTGGTGGCATCTGAGTTAGGTTCTCGCAGTTTTTTTGCCGCTCTGCCAAATTGCATCATTTGTGTCTCTTTGTCCATTGTGCGTACATACACATTCAAAAGTATTGGAAATTACTATGAATATCATTGCCAAATGATGTGAAACCCATCGGTATTCTGTAAATTATTATTTACGTTTGCCAGCCTAGAAACAACATACATACTTTTCATTGTACACATTAAGAAAATACGTTATTTATTGTTTCTGAAGTGCGTCGTCATTCGCGGCAGTAGAACTGAACGAAACTTGAATTTTTGTATTGCGTGTGTCACGTCTGTTTTTAGTGGCGGTTTTGAGTTACAAATTCAAATAAAATATGCCCACATTTACGAGATTCGTAACGGTAATAGTGTGTGTTGTATAAATTAGTCGATGGTCAGAAACCAGTATTATAAGACGTTAACTCGCGGGTATTTATAACTAAGATTACTTTTTATTATATCTTATATTCAGCCCCCGTGCATTTAATGAGTCTATATTGGAGCTAAAATTTATCGGAGCAGTTAATAGTAGTTGTAAACATTGCATAACCCTATGTAAATAAAAGCACGTGGCAATATTTATGTTAACATTCTGCAGATAGATATAAACTGGCTAAAAATAGAAATTAATCAGGGCTTTTTTGAGTGTTCACTTTATTCCGAATCAACCATAGCAGAACTAATTTTAAGAGTTGAGATTTTAATGGCTGGATAAATATGTAACCCAGCTCATGTTTCTGTGTTATATAGCAGTGACCTAAATTAAATTTATTTTTGTACATATTTTGTATGTACCCAAACCTTATCATTATACTGTATTAATTTTGAGAAAATAAACATAAAATGAAAATGTTTTGTTTTAAATTCTTTTCTGACTGCATTGTTACAGTGGTCATGTTAAAGTTAGCTTACTACCTTCGTTTAAGTAAGCTGTGAAATTTGTTTGTTTATGAAGAATTGTTTAAGCTAAATGCTGTGAGTAACAGGCTAACAGTAAAAATTTAAAATGAAGTGTCTCACTGTGTTGTATGTACAAGTACCTATGTACATATAGTAATAAAAAAAAAAAAATAACATATTCAAACAAAAAGGCAGGAAATGGCCTCTAGGCTACTAATTACAAGAACATGTAGACAGAAATGTGCAAGTACTTACAGAATTGTACTTGCGAATCTCTGTCTACAGGTTTTAGTAAGATAGCATACTATTTATGACTTTCACACCAAAATATGGTTGTTATTGTGAATAACTGTTATTCTTATGTAAAAGTTGCAAAAATGAGTGACTATATGGGCTTAAAATATTACGTTTGCACTAGTTCATAATGGTGCTGCTACGTACTCTCTTTTTTCTAGATTACACATGTCATATAATTGTGATACACTCAATTCTAATGAAGTCAAGGCAGAAAAGAATCATAGTGAACCTTTACAAATGTGATATTTTAAGCCTGCTGCATGTGCATGTATGAGAGCATGCATGCACACATGCACCCACACATACCCGCATGTACACAGTGTTTTAGAAATACTTTTACAAACTTGGAGGGTGGGTTCTTTGCACCAAAACAAGGAAACAGTCAATAGAAACCGAGGTCTGAAAATCCTTAGTTTATAATTACATAATATAACAATATGGCGCACAAGTGCTTACGGAGTAGTACTACTGTAGTTGATAGAACACACACAAGAAAGGACGAACACATTTTCCTCGGAAGCACGGAGGCTTGCAACGTTTCGCCAGCCGGGCCGGCTTCTCCAGGCGGCGAGTGGAGGTACACTGATGTCTATTGTTCAGCTGAGGTTGGTAATCAGTGCACGTAGTGCCCAGAGGACACACTAGGTGTGGCGGGAAGTTTGAAAGTGGGAAGAGAGGTTATCTGATGTTGAGGCCAGGTTGCTGTCTGGATTTGATAATGTATTGGTGAGCCAGTTCCCAGAATCTCAACTCAGCACTGTTGTTCTGCTGAGGTAGAGCCTTCACCACTCTGGTAGTGTAGCAAGAGTCAAAACTGGATTGATGTGATACAGCATGTGCTGCAACTGGCTTTTCGTTTAGGCCAACAAACATCCTAGCTAAGGCATTTTTCATAGCCACTCTGTGGCCATTCATCCTTTGTCTAAGGATTTTGGTGGTCAGGCCAATATACTCTACATTGCATTGAGTGCACTGTAGCAGATACCTTTCATTTGAACACTAGACCTAACAAACCTAAGCCGCAAATTAAAACGCCCCCCCCCCCCCCAAACCATACTGTGTTTTGTGAAAACCGAGGGCATTGGGGCCAAGATTGTAAAAAATTAAGCATTATCAAGATAGAATAGATAAATTAATGCAAGAGAACAGATGTTTTCTTTGTCTCACGTGGAGTCATGAGGTTCAAAAGTGCTATAAACGAGCTAAAGTCGCTTGCGCTAAATATAAAAAGTAACATCACATATCGATTTGCAAAGAAAACGCATCACTTCAAACATTAGATAAAATAGAGGTTAAAACTTCAAACTTCACTCATCTGCAGACTACTAGAATGTGGTTGATGGGGCCTTCGGGAAAGAGTAAACTTACCAGATGTATTTTAGATGCTGGTAGTCAGACCAGTTTCATCAATACTTCCTTGATAGATGAAGTTCAACTTCAAATCACTGACAAACAAAATTTAGTGTTGAATAAATTTGAATCTTCTTCGAACACCTTTAGCTCGAGAAGGAGGATCAGTTTCAACTTTAGTGGATTTTGCACAGACACTTCCCTGATATGCCCATAGAAATTCTCATTGGAGGAGACCACTATTGGAGAGTTGTCAAGATGACACAACCCGTCAGTCTCTCATCTTCCGTAGTTTTGCTTCCAGCAATTTTCGGATGGGTCCTGAGCGGAAGTAGGCCGAGCACTTCTATGTACCCAGCTGCAGTTCAACATATCTCAGTTTTAGAAAATAAAATATTGGACGACACACACGTTTCTGATGAAATTTATAAGACAATTTTGGGACTTACAAACAATTGGTATAAAAGAACAAGAAGATTCTACAT
The DNA here is from genome assembly GCA_003012365.1 of Medauroidea extradentata. Taxonomy (NCBI): domain Eukaryota; kingdom Metazoa; phylum Arthropoda; class Insecta; order Phasmatodea; family Phasmatidae; genus Medauroidea; species Medauroidea extradentata. The sequence continues at coordinate 29,181 of PNEQ01070649.1, forward strand.
TAACAACCAAAGATAATATTCTTCAAGAATTTCATAATTCTTACTGTCTAGAAGATGGAAGAAGAGCAGTGTCACTTCCCAAGAAAGACGTCTTTATGTTATCAAATAATTTACACACTGCAAAGAGATGCTTTTTAACACTTCAGAAAAGATTAGCAGCTAACAAAGAATATAGGATTATGTACACAAACAGATGCTATAATATATAGGTAGCAAGTAGAAAGAGGCCCTAACTTACTTCCTGAGATATTTGCCACATTACTACGATTTCGGACGCATTCAAAAGCAATTGTTTGTGATTGTTTGTGATGGTACTCAAGCATTCTTACAACTTACTTGTCCATGAAGATGATAGGAATTTGACACTTTTTTTTGTATTGTGTAGAGAAAAATAACTAAGGAAATCTACATACTACAAGTGACGTCATAATTTATCTTTTCAGATGTCTACCATTTGGACTTACTAGTACTGTTGTCCCTTTTTATTATCAGCCATGTTGATTGAGACAACTAGCATCTCTGTATTCTGAAGAATACCCAGTCGTTACAGTGATGCTCGAGAAATCTAAATTCATGGACGATTTTTCTGCTGGTGGAAATGATGATAGCTATGTGATAAGCCTTTATTATGAACTAACGTCATTATTTAAGCATATTAAACTTCCACTAACGAAATGGGCTACAAATTCAGAACCTTTATGAGAGATATGGAACACTTGAGGGGAGAGAAGTAAAAACAAAGACCAGTGTCCTTGGAATGGACTTGAATACTGTAGACGACTACATATTCATTGATATTCAGAGTGTTACTGGAGCCCTAGTAGAAAATCCAGGAACAAAAAGAAGTATTCTTCGTGTAATCTCAAATATTTATGATCCACTAGGCTTGCTTACTCCATTATCTGTTATACCAAACTGCTCTTTCAAGACATCTGGCTTAGAGGAATCTGTTGGGAAGACATGCTACCATACGACCTAGCGCAAAGGTGGCAATCCTGGATATCAAAACTAGAAAATTTGTCAAATATTTACATACCTAGATGGATTGGGATTGGCAACAGTTTAAACTCTAAAATATTGCGAGATTTGCTTATTTTTTTTATGCTTCAGAGAAGGCATATGGAGCAGTTTGTACATAAGGTATGAGAAGAGTTCTGAATGTTTAACACAATTGGTTTGCAGTAAGGTTAGACTCGCTCATGTAAAAAGGGTCACACTTCCTGGACTGGTATTACTTTCTGCATTAACTGCCTCACGCCTACTTCACTACTTCTGTGTAGCTACCGATATTAAAATTATTTAGGCTACTTTATAGAGCAATTCAATGATAATGCTTGGGTGGATACGTAATGACTCTTAACAAAAAGGAAAACATTTGTATGTAACAGTCTCGGAAATACTGTAGCTCAGAATTCAGAAGATCACTTGACACGTGGCATTAAAGCAGATAAACTAAGATTTTTAGACCATTGGTGGAAGAGACCTGACTCGCTTGCTAAAGAATACAAATCCTGGCCTCCAAATATCAATGGACAGATACGATCTTACCAGAAGCCAAAGATAATTATCTTCAAGCTCATGTTGTTAATGTGATCCCACCTATTATAAATGCAGTGTGTTTTAGTTATTATAAATTATTGCATGTCACTGCCTGGATCTTTTGCTTCACAGAAACACTCAAACAAAAATGTTTTACTTCTCACACAGAAAACAATCTTGCCTACACTCACCGCTGCATAAATTTAAAACTCTCGAAACTATTGGATTCGTTAAGATTCAAGAACAAAGTTTTGCTGCTGAATTAAAGACACTTAGAGAAAACACCTTCCTACAGACATCATTGCCAATTGCACGTTTCAATCATTTTCTACATCACTGTATCATTTGATTGGGTGGAAGGCTACAGTTTGCGGATTTGTCAATAACTAAGAAACATCCTATTATCTTAGATGGTTCTCACCACTTCACACAATTATTAATAATGTAGACACACATCAACCTTCATCATTTAGGAATAAGAATTGTGTTATCAGAGTTATGTGATGAATCTTGGATTTTACGAGCTAAACAAATAGTAAAGAAGGTTCTTCACAAATGTCCTCCATGCAAAGTTGCACACAATCGTAGAGCGGAAAATGTTGAAGCTCCTCTACCAATGAATAGAGTATTACCTATTTATCCCTTTACTGTCACAGGAATTGATTTTGCTGGTCCTCTAGTTGTCAAGTTTGGTGAGCAAAGTAAGAAGTCATATATTGTACTGTTTACGTACACAACTACTCGTGCTATTAATTTAGAACTCGTAACAGATATGTCGATGGACAAATTCCTGATGGCTATGCAACAATTTGTTGGTCGCCGCAGCTTGCCTCATACAGTGTATTCCAACAACGCTGCCACTTTCCATGCACGAACAAAGAACTAACAGAGTTATTTGATGTATTAAATAAATGTAAAATACAGCATTACTGTGCAGATCACAATATCGTCTGGAAACTTATAGTGCTGCGAGCAGCTTGGTGGGGCAGATGGTGGGAGAGGATGATAGGTTGTACAAAACGTTCTTTTAGAAAAATACTTGGATGAACTATAACCGAAGAAAGGTTAAACACAGTTTTGATCAGTATTGAAGCTTCTCTGAAGTTGAGACCACTAGCTTATGATGCAACTAATGACGAAGTTTCGACACCTGCTCACTTCTGTTGTTGAAGAATTATCATGAAGTAAAGCAACAAAATAAAATAAGGATAGGGAACATGATCCTTCAAGACGATGTTACACCTAGACATATGTGAGTGAGAGCACGAATAGAAGAAGACGAGACGCGACAATAAAATAAGAGGTGTGATACTTCGCCAACCAGATGGGACCAAGATCAGTCGCCCTATTCAACTGGTCATCCCACATAGCGGTCGTCCAGGGGGGGGGGGATGTTGAAGAATCGTAGAAATATACATAATACTTTTGTTACGTATTATCGTTGGAGAAAAAAAATAGTAGTAAATAAAATAAAGAAGGGAATGTGTGCTGAATTTTAACTCCATAACATACTGTTAAAAATATATAACACAGGTGAAGGAGGGAATGAAAAGATGAAAAAATCAGAGAAAATGACAGAGCATAAAAAGGAAGAGTAGTATGAGGACAGAGGAGGCGTTTTACCAGGTTGATGCAGACACAGGCTTGAAACAGCATCAGATGACAAGTCATTACATGCAGCAGTTGCAATTTGAAGTTAACGAAGTAACTGCTCACAACTATGCACCTGGTGGTATTCCACACCAGTAAACTGCTTATCTCCCCCCCCCCCCCTCCTTTTCCTCTTTAAATCTTTAGCCGAAGGACAACTACCAGTAGCACAGTTTCATTCATTCATAACCACATGTACAAAATGTTGTACCCATTATTTTCCATACACTAACAAAAAATTATATGAAGTTCCAGGAAAATCATGGCATGCTGTGTTCCCAAGAATGTTGAAATGGCAAAGACATTTCTACAAAAAAATATTTATTGTGCACATACAATAATTATTTTTAACTTTCTTAATAAACTTACATTCATTATTACATAAATAAATCTTACAAAACAATTAAAAATAAAATGATACAATTACATTTAATTTGATCATATGATCCACACTGCAAAATTGATGCTGTAACTGTTCAAACTATAAATAAAAGCTTTTTACAAAAAAATATTCATTATTCATATACATTATCAATAAAATTTATACAAAGACTTCCTCACACTATGAACAACCTAATTGAAAAAACAAAGTCTTAACAAATAGTTGAGGATGAACAACTTTTGTAATCATTTTTCACACAGCTATTCAAGCTCGGTTAAAATTACATAAATTGAATCTGTTCAACAAACAAAATTACCTTTTTACATCATTATAAATACATTGGGAGTCTAACTCTTGCAGTAACTACAAGTAACATACACAGTACTACCATCTAAAAAACTGCTTGCAAACAGCGAAAAGACAGGTGCTCACGAAACATTGCAGTGTTTATCCTCTCAATCTTATCTAAAACTAACGACCCAAGTACAAGATTACAACATATAAATACTGCTTGAATAAAATAAGTAAATATTTATGTAGAAATTGTGGACCTAATGTATGTCTTACAGGTCATGAACAAACACACTTTTAAGTGCCAAGAATACATCATATCATATTTATGAGGAGGACTGGGTACGAGTTATGTTCTGCACCAAGCGCTGGCCCCACCATGCTTCGAGATCAAATGGTTGGAAATCTGAAATAATAAAATATATTACAAGTTGAGATTATTAATTTCATTTTCCATGATAGCCCATTCTTAAGTAAGTACTGAGTCTGAATTTGTTTTTTAGGGAAGGTTTTCTGAAAACATAAGTCAAAGTAAGGTAAGTAGGCTCTACATCTAGTAGACAGCAAAGTCAAGTAGAGAGGGCAGGAGAGACAAGCTTGACATAATAAAGTAACTGAGCAGAAACAATTTCAGGAAACAATGGTGTATTGTTTAATAATGTTGGCAGCTTTGATGACAACAGTCTACAGGATGTCTTGTGATAGTTGTTACTGCATGTACCGTGGCAATGTTTAAAGTTTGATTAATAAGCATGTAAGATACAAAAGTGGTGACAAGGATGGGATTTGTCTGTTAATTGGTAGTTCTGAATAACACGTTGGGTTTCAAGGCGGAGAATTTCATTCCTGAACAGAATTCGTGGGAGTCCTATTTAGAGAGAGATTGGAACAACTGTTCATAGCAAATGGTGTCGGCAACAAGGAAGACGCTCAAACAAAGTGACGTGCCATTTTAATTTCGGCGATCGGAAAGCAAATCTATGAAGTTCTTCGGAATTTGTGCAAGCTGAAGAAGCACGACACAGGGCGTACACACAGACAAAATTTCACAATGATATTTAAATTCAAGTTAGTTTTTTTTTTTTTTTTCAACATGCCAAACTTTGAAAGGTATACAGGCTATAATCTACAGTGAAGCCTTGATTTTACCAGGCTATTCTCTCTCTCTCTCCTCTTAAACAGGTAAAAGATCTAGTTGCTCAAAATATGGGAGAGAATGTGTACACTTGCTCCTATGACTGTCAACACCCATTGCTGGGGGCTGCAGCGGCTGAATGGTCAGGCCATTCGCCTACCACCAAGCAATCCGGGTTCGATTCCCCACGGGGTTGTTCCCTGGATTTCCGCATGTGGGAATTGTGCCGAACGATGCCGCTGGTCAGCTGATTTTCTCGGACATTTCCCGTTTCTTCACTGTATACCAACAAATGTGCCAACAGAATGGGTTGGTTGTATGATTAATGTAGTCATTCATCATGGCAATTTTGTTAATACCCTAACTGAATTTTGAAAATGTGTATGAAAATAAATAAATGTGGGTCTTTATCCCTTAAAAGTGAGATGTACAAAAAGTATTGCCTACATAAACTAATGGCCTTCAGATTAAATTTTAACCCTGATTGTATTAGTACCACTCATCCAAAAATAGCTACCTCGTATTTACCTTTCACACTTGTAACGGATTTCAACCTTGCACCATGAATGTATTCAATCATATTTTTAAAATTGCGGTACAAGGCAAATATCATGGAATCTTCGGTACTTTACGGGAGAGAGGATCGTGAAGTTCAGCCATATGCCGCTAGATGGACCCACCATTACGTTGCTTCCCCTCCCCAGCGACCATCTGTCCTTCCAAGAAGCGCATGCAATGTCCGCCGATTTTATAAGTGAAAGATGATCTCAGGGAAGTTATGATTCAAGCTGACTTGAAAAGAAATAGATAAATTTGGCACGTTTTTGTTTACCTAGTTCGAAACACGTGTTTGTGAGAGGAGCAAGTGGTTAGCAGGACACCTATTTATTCATTGCAGTTTTATAATAGACTTTAAAGTCTCTTTCCGAAAGAAAAACTATGCTTATGAGATCACGTTCCTAGCTGCGTGTGTGCAACATGTGCCCCTATAAAAACTTTTGAGCGCATGGACGGATTTTCGTCAAACTTGACACACACATTACTACTTAGTAACCTAACCTAACTTTTGTATATTTTGTTTATGCCGTGTTTATATCCTCAAAATGGTGGCCATTTTAACTGTTTTTGATCACACTAGGTACCGAAGGAACCCCGTTTTAGAATTCCAACAAACTCTGAAGACGTACATAACCTAGCGAGATGACTTGTGACTTTTGTATATTTAGTTCATGTCTATAGTTTAAAAATTGTGGCAATTTTTATATTTTCAATTTAATACGTCATGTGAGAAAGTATTTCTCCAAACGTCATCAAACTCAGTACACATATACTACAAACTAAGTTGACTTGTATGTACAGTATTTAATTTGCAATATGTTCATGTTTTTAAAATGGTTAGCATAACATGACATATCTAAGGAAATATTATTCCAAATTTCATCCAACTTGGTACATAAATACTACATACAAACCTGACAGTACTTTACTGTGGTTCGTTCGACCTGTGTTTATGTTTCCAAAATGGTGGCCATTTTTCTATATTTATCATAATATGACACATCTACGGAAACACATTTGAGACGTGTAATTATTGTATATAGTGAACTTCTACTGAGACTGAACTATAGAGACCTCTGTCAGTCTCAACAGGCGGTAATGTTCCATAGTGTTGTTATCTACCATATGTACCCATGATTTAGAACTAAACACAGTGGGCACATGAATATGTGATATACTCTTACAATGCTGTCATGTTGTTCAAGGTCCATACACATTGAGCATACCTTGTCCTGTCATGTGCCTATTTCACATCACATTCATCTGCACAGGTATTTCACACTACAAAATAGTTGCCATGACTTACCCTTTTATTTTTATGAGATTTAGCTAGAAATTTCTTTCTCTTTTAGCAATTGTTTCAGTCATTGTTAGGTACACAAAACAAGCTGTATTTTTATACTAGTCGCTAAATTATTGTGTATAATAACTGAACATTGAGCAAACTGTTTTATATCTGCATTCATACACTGATCTTTAAATTAAATCCCTAAAATGCATCAAGGCGGCAACAACTCGAAATTCTCAGGCAGGTTCCTCAAAAGTATTATAAATTACGGTTTCTAGGTTATATTCCACGTGTGGCAAATGGAGTATCAGACAAACAACTGCAATTTATTTATTCAGAAGGAGGGGGTGGAGTAATATACCCTTGAGCCCCCCTTTACGGCTCTTGCGCCCCTGAAATGGGTACGCAATAGCCAATCATTCTTGTCTTCCGCATTTATTATTGCTATAAGATTTAAAGCTATTACTGTTGATACAATCAAAGTTTAGATTATATGACTAGTGATAAATATTTCACACAGCTTGTACCACTGAAGTAGAAGACAACTTGCAGGACAACATACAAGATAAATATATGAAATTGGCTTTACCTTCAATATAAAATAATAATTCTCTCAAAAGTGAAGAAACTGTAACACTTGGCCTTGACTTCATACTCTGCTAAATAACTGGATACTGAGTTACTTAAAAAAAATTTTTGCAATGGGGGAAAGTTACAAACCAACATGATACTGTGTTATGTATGTAGGAATATTTTTTAAATGCTTTCAGCATTACATTACTTACTTGTCACCATTAAAATAAAATTTTCATTGCAATGATGCATGTCATATTTTACCTTAAGAGCAGAACTTTATAATCCCTACAAAATAGCACTTTGTTTTCCATTTACAGTAACCAGTGACATGAATATCAGCCATACATTTTGTTGACTAACTTATTTTCATCTACAGTAATTCCTCGCCAACCGCAGGGGTAACATTTTTCAAAATCACAGCTGTAAAAGAAACCACGGTAGAAGAATACAGGCTCTTTTGGAAAAATGGGTATAGGTTAAGTCGAGTCGGATAACTACTGTATTTGTACTTGGTTGGTTGCGGGCAAGCTGCAGCAGTGTGTGTACTGTATATATTTATGCAATGTTATTTTACTACAAAACGTTACAATAAAAATAAAGCCTTTTAAGCCCAACAAATGATGATAAAATCACTGATTTGCTGTGTTCGAGGTTTCGGGAATGACGTTAACGGGATGAAAGCTGCTCCTCAAAAAAAGTCGTGATTTTTCTCTGGCTTACATTTTGCTGCAAAGTCTTGTGCTCTTCTTTGTAGGGCCATATTAGCTTTCCAAACCTTGCTTGAAGTTGTAGTTGCGTTCTTCAAAGGGATCAATTTCCGCAACAAAATCTCCAAGCTGCGAAGCCAGGAGCATGACTTTGCTAATGTTTTGTAGCATTAAAAGTGGCTTTGCCGGGGACTCTGTTTCCTCTGTGCTGTCATCTTGCGATGCTTTTACAATTTCTTGAAGGTCTTCTTCACTTAACTCGGCATTGAGAGATTCAATAAGTTCTTGAACTTCGTGCGGTTGCATATTAAGACCTTCACCTTCAACTGATGTGCCACTTCAACAATTTGTGTTAACTCAACATCAATGGCTGGGAATCCTTGTCAATTTTGCACAGTCTCGGGCCAAAGCTTGTGCCAGCATGCATTCAGAGTAGACTCTTAACTCGTGCAACAACATCTTGGTGACAGCGATGGACTGGGCTATGTCGTAATTTTTCCAACACTGAAGAACAGTCATTGTGAGATCCGTTGTCATCATGTCCATGATGCGGGAATATGTGCACCTTGTGTAATAGCACTTGAATGCTGCTATTATACCTTGGTCTAGAGGTTGGATGAGTGATGATGTGTTTCGAGGCAGAAATATGACCTCAATATTTGGATGGACAAATTTCAGTGCTTCTGGGTAGCTTGGTGCATTATCCAGAAAGAGCAGCACTTTGAAAGATAGATTTTGTTTCACAAGATACGTTTCCACTTCTTTCACAAAACAGTTTTAAAACCAGTCCATGAAAACTTCGGCAGTGACCCATGCTTTTAGATTTCATTGCCACAAAACTAGTAGTTGCTCCTTTGATTTTCCAGCAAGAGCCCGAGGATTTTGTGAACAACAAAGCAACATAGGTTTGATCATGCATTTCCCTGAGGCGTTCAAACACAACAGCAACGTTAAACGGTCTTTATCTGCCTTAAAACCTGGTGCACTTTTTTTTCTGCCTTTGATACAAATATGCAATTTGGCATTCACTTCCAAAATAAACCATCCTCGTCGGTGTTAAACACTTGTTCTGGCAGGTAGCCTTCACCTTCAATGATGACCTCCAATTCCTGTGAAAAGTTTGCAGCTGCTGCATGGTCTGCAGAAGCTGCTTCACCAACAACTTTCAAGTTGTGAAGGTTGTGTCACGTCTTGAATTTCTCGAACCAGCTCTTGCTTGCAGTGAATTTCAATTCTGTTGCACTTCCTTCGCCTGAAGTTGTTTCCAGGTGAGTGTAGATATGATGCACAACTTTCTCACAAATTATGGCACTGCTTAAAAGGATTTTTTTTTTTTTTTGTGTTTGATCTTCCATCCACACCATAAGGGATTTTTCCATTTCTTCCACATTGCTATCACAAGGAAACAAAAGTCACTGCCGCACTTGAAAATGTTTCTAACGTAAACCTCTTCCTAATTGCATCTTCATTATTTTTTATTGTCCTCACACTAGACTCGTTTATTCCTACATGTCTTGCCACAGAAGTCTTAGTTTCACCACACGCTAGTCGGTTTAGGATAGATATGTATCTATTTTTTGCATCAATGTCAAAACATTTCTACGTTGTTTCGGTTTCTTGTCATCACTACTGCTTCCCACACGTTTCTGCAGCTTTTTCACTTGCCCGAATGACTGTTGCGAACCAACTGACGTGTCTAATGTGCCGCCAGAGATGACATAACTGATAAACAGTAGAGAGGGGAAATCCCACCAACATAGCTGGCAACTCCACGTCACAAAATACTCCGGTCAACAACTGACGTTGAAGTCTGTGACAACAGCTTGACAAATGCACGACCACTATCGTCAAAAACATATGTTTTACGAAAACTGACAACCTTGGATAATGGAAATTGGTGCCGCAGACGGCAAAAAAGTGTACAAAAAAATCTGTGTATAACTGAAACCGCAGTTGGTGAGGGATAACTGTACTATTAAAACAGTTACAGTATATTTATTTTTGTCAGTGTTCATTATTTTCCAAGTATGTTCATCAAACTATGCATGTTTGGACGTGTATATATGTTAATACCTTTTTAGTTGGGATGTGCATTGTAAAACTGTTATGTGAAGTTAAGTTTTTTTGGACCACGTTGGAATTTGAATTTCCCACCTTACCAACCTCCAAGTAGCAGCTGGCAAACCTGCTTGACTGCAGGGTTGGCTGTCCTGGTCGGCGGGCAGAAGTATCGTCGTTGGATCAACATGGTGGTGAGTCATGTTGTGTTGCCTCGTTACCAATTGTTGATAATGTTGTGCATCGTTGAATTTTTTTGGTACAGTCCATTCGCGTAACAACATTTCTGGTCCTCCGGGCAGGATTTGTTCCGGATTTTCTCGCGTCATGCACTTGTTGATACATTCATTGTTCAGCCTTTGTTGTCATGCTGTTTTACTGGCATTTTTGTGGCTGTTGTTGATGGATGGCACTGACTGGATAGTGGTTTAGTAACGTATTATGGTTAATTACATTATATGTGTGGTGTTTTGTTGTTGAAAAATGGTAAATAGCTGTAAGATGAACGTCGCCTTACCTGAGATTGCCCTCCCTAAATTTTTAGGTACTCCGCAACAATGGCCTAACTTTTCAAATTTTTTTTAGTACATTGGTAACAGATAATTCAGATTTATAAGCTGAGGAAAAGTTGGCATACCTTAAGGATGTGTTGATTGGTGAGCCCCTTGGAATTATCCAGTCTTTGGTTTTGTCAGAAGCCAATTTTGAGGTAGCTTGAAATTATTAGTAGACCATTACGATAATAAACGGTTGGTTGTGATAGCACATGTTGAGGCCCTGCTGCAACCACCTGCTGCTTCGGCTGATTTGCCAAAGTCTTTGTGACAGTTGCTTACTGTTGTTTCTGAAAATATAACAGCCTTGGCTGCACTGGGTACCCCTGTTGAGCACTGGGATATGATTTTGTTGCCTATACTTTGTAAACAACTGGACCCTAAGTAGCAAGGTGAGTGGGAGTTGAGCTTGGATCATGAGTTTGCTAAGTTGGATACTTTCATTGCACTTGTTGAATGACACTGTAGAGTACAGGAATTACTTTTCTCATCTCGCTCTAAGGTTTCAGGACCTCATTCGTTGAAACAGAAGCCTCCCCTTCCTTTCAAGCATTTTTCTTCATCCACCTATCTCGTCAGTTCAGAACAGTCACAGTGTTGTATGTGCAAGGTTTCACATACCTTGCACCAGTGTATTGAGTTAATTAAACTGACCCCCAGTGGTCACTTTGTTTGAAGTTGTGAAGCACCACAAGCTGTATTTGAATTGTCTTGGGAAGTCGCACCAACTATGAATTGCTTGTCAACTCTCTCTCGCAAGTGTGGTGGTAAGTATCGTACTGTGCTGCACTTTGATTGCAAAAGTAGCATGGACCACGGCCAAGGCTCTACTACACCTCCAGCTGTTGAAGGAAAGGTTTCAGCTTTTACGTCTGCAGTTTCAAGCTGTGACCACGCCATTTTACTGTCTACAGTCCAGGTTGGTGTTCTTTACTTGACAGGCAAACCATGTATCGTTCCTGCACTGCTGGATGCTAGCCAAGCTAACTTCATCTCGGAGAATTATATGCAGAAGCTACGTTTAAGGCGTGACAAGGCTCATCTACCCGTCAATAGCTTATTGAATATGCCAAGCAATGTTTCCAAAGCATGTACTTCTATTGTTATTGTGGCAACTCGGATCTCTGATCCACTTGGGTGGCTGAAGATTATAGACTGGAATGCTAACCTGCCTGATGACCTTGCAAGTCTTTAGAGTGCATTCAGTAATGAACTTCCTCTCCATTACAGTTCCAAAATGCATTCAAGGTTCAGAAGATTGTGTTTGTGTCAGCCATGGGTTTTCAGACAACTTGGAGGTTGGCTATGCAGCGGTTTTTTTACCTGTGCATCTGTAAACCTGAGGGTCAAGTGAGCACTCAATTGCTAATTGCCAAGTCCAAGGTAGCCCTTCTTCTGTTGAAAACTTTCGTGGCCAACCGAGTAAGCGAGCTTCAGGACCGGACTTATCCTTCGTGTTGAATGCACATTCCATCAGCAGAGAATCCCCAGACTATGCTTCTCGTGGTCTCTTGCCAGCACAACTATTGGATCATCACCTGTGGTGGATAGGTCCTCCACGGTTGCGGGAGCCTCCGGAGCAGTGGTCTCGGTGTTCATAAATTCCTGTTGAAGTAGATCCAGTATTGTTAGAACAGAAATTTGTGACCATAGCCACTTTCGCCTCATGCCAAGATCTGGACCACTTGATGAGTCGTTTCAGTCAGTTGACCAAGCTGTTGAAAGTTACATGTTTTTTGTTTCGGTTTGTGCATAACTGCCGTGAAAGTGGTAGACCCACCCCCCTTGAGTTGAATCAGGAATTGAAATTTTGGCTTCTGCAAGTTCAAATACGCTCTTTCAAGGATGACATCACTGCATTCAAGAAGAATCGCTGTATTAGTCCACAACCTCAAAAAGTTAGTACTGTTCCTTGATGAATATGGCCTAATGAGGGTGGGCGGTCGACTTTCTGAAGCCTTGTTCCGTTCAAATAAAAAGATCCTATCCTACTACCTAAGTCACATGTCTTGACTGATCTTATCGTAGGTCATTACCATGAAAAAAATAACCATCCCGGCATACAAGCACATAGAGGAATTCTCAGAGAGCAATTCTGGTGGACAAAAATACCATATCTCGTTTACGTCATTGCTTACGCTGTTTCAAACAGTTGCCATCGTCCACTCAGCCTCTCACGGGTGACCTTCCTGCCATGAGAATACAGCAAGTTAAGCCATTTGCTAAGGCAGAGGTTGACTATGCCGGACCGTTCATGATAAAGCTGCTCGACTTCATTGGGCTCCTGTTTTGAAGGCTTTTCTGTGTATATTTGTTTGTTGTGCCACTAAGACTGTCCATGCTGAACTTGTTTCAGACCTGTCAACCTAACTGTTCCTGGCAGAATACAAATGTTTTCTCGCTAGGTAAGGCAGATCATCCGACATTTATTCAGATTGCGGCAATAATTTTGTGGGTGCTCAGAACCATCTCAAGGAGCCCTAGCAGTTACTACCCTTGTCTGATAACCAGCAAGTTGTTGGTGTTAACTGGCACTTTTATCTCCCATCAGCACCCCACTTCAGAGGTCTCTGGGAGGCCAGAGTCAAATCGTATAGGACCCATTTGCAGAGGGTAATTGGGGAGCAGGTTCTGACGTATGAAGAGCTCTACACTGTTTTAATCCAGATCACAGCTACCCTAAATTCAAGGCCACTGTGCCCTTTAAACAGAGATCCTAACTCTCTCAAACTTGCCAATTTCTTACTTTGGTACGTTGGTAGCCTTGCCTGACCTCATGGATGTGCCACTCAATCGGCTGCAGTGGTGGCAACTTGTGAAGTGCCTCCAGCAGGACTTCTGGCGGAGCTGGCGTCGTGAATACCTCCACACTTTGCAACAATGTCAGAAGTAGCATGAGCATTCAACTGGTTCAGCCCTTAATCAACTTGTGTTATTGAAGGAGGACAGGCTCCCACTGCTGCAGTGGCATCTGGGCCGTATTGTGGAACTTCACCTTGGGATGGCAACTGTGTGTACCGCCAATTGCTAGCTGAAACGACCTTGGGTGAAGTTGTGCCCACTGCCCGCTGCTAGTGATAGTTGAAATTAGATATTTCAAGGTGGGCGGAATGTTTGGACGTGTATATATGTTAATACCTTTTTAGTTGGGATGTGCATTGTAAAGACAAACTATTATGTGTAGTTAGGGTTTTGGACCACTTCGGAATTTGAATTTCCCGCTTTGCCAACCTCCTAGTAGCAGCTGGCAAACTTGCTTGACTGCAAAAGTTGGCTGTTCTGGAGTGTCATCGTTGGATCAACATGGTGTTGAGACGTGTTGTGCTGGCTCGTAGCCAATCGATCATATGCATCGTTGAATATTTTTGGTACAGTCTATGGTTTTCGTTTGCATATCAACAATGCATGAGGTGGGAAAGATATGCATGGTACTATGATGTGTATTCAGACTTATAGAGAAAGAATTGTCAAGATCACCAAAAAGGCTGTAATAGGGACAGACAAATGTATGGTTTGCCATTGTAGGTTTTCATGTGTCCAGAGTGGGGCACAAAACAGAAAAGGGGAGGGGGGAGGGGGAATAAAATATAAAATTTGTTTTGTTTTTCATGCCAAGTACTTATTTCAACTGTTAGAATTTTTTCGTTTACAGAAGGCAAATTCGACGGAACTAAACTATTTGACTGGTATCAGTAAGTGTGTGTATGTGTGAGTTCTAATTCTCTTTGACCCACATAATTCTAGTTAGTACTTTTAATTTATACTCTACTACTTCAGCTCAGTGCTTACACAAGCTGAAGATCACCTGTGCTATACACAGGAGGATACAGGAATAACCCTAACAAAAGTATTTAGATAAGTATATTTTGTTCCTCAAAGGTTAAGTGCCAGCAGGCAGAGCATGGTTCGTGTTTTCTCCCTGCCATCAGAACGGCGCGTCAGTGGAAAGACGTTTCGTCAAAAAAGTGAGCATGGTTCTGTTTGTTGCCTGTCAAAGCATTTCAGATGAATGATGCGACCGTCAATACAATGACACTGTATTTTAGCGTGTCATGAGCAGACAACGTGCGTATTTAAAATAAATATTGATATGAACAATGCCATATTCACAGTTTCAAGTGACAAAATATATTTTTAACTAATATAAAGCCTGCACACAGTATAAACAATACGTGCAAAGACAAATTTAAAGCTCAATTACTGTATACGTACCATAACCTATAACTTGACCATACAGCCATAACCTACATCTTGCCCATACCGATCGCTAATACCTAAATACGTAATACAGTTTGTATTGAATATTTTTGAAGACAAAAACAAATAGTTTTAACTGATATTTATATAGGTATTTATTGGCGCTGTATTAGTGTACGCTTGTGTTTTGTCTGTAATTTAAACGTGTTAGTATAACCAAACCGAATGAAAGTGATGTGCGATAGAAAAAAAAATTCCGGTATTTTAATATTCATGGCTTGAATCTGTAGTACAAAACGCATAAGACAAAATCATTCTCTGCTGAAAATATCCTGAGAAACCAGTGTTTATAAGCAACGCAGTAACTTTTAAAAACATTGCTACAGTTTGTATTGGAAATTAAACTACAACGTTGTACCTTACAGATATCGCAGGAGACTATTAATATTTTTGTAATTTTGAGCAGTACGTTGTTTATGTTCATGTGTTGTCTTTTTCCTAGATTGGGAAACCAATTTTTAATTTATATCGTGTATAGGGTAAAGAAGACCCAAAATATACATTTTCCTCAAATGTAAGGAAAATTTTTTTATAGATTGGAGAATAGTAATTATCGTCTTCTGTTATTTATTATAAATGCTCTAACAGAAAATAAATTTATCACTGTAAATCATATGTATACTTCAAAATTATAAGCTACATATTGAAATGTTAAAAATTATGTTGAACTTTATTTACCATGTTATATTTTACATTGCTCGTATAAACATCCAAATGAAGATATAAAAAAAACTATGGTCAAGTACTGATATTTCTATTTCAGCAGCAACACTACTACTATAGTGACGTTTACACTGACTCATGAAATTAATATTTAAGCAAACCCCACATGACTGCCACAAAATATTAGCACTTGACCACAGATTTTTCAAGTTCTGTTCACACGTGTAATAAATTAGTGTCACTTGTGAATAAAAATACACGTTCATTGTGTCACTTGTAAATAAAAGTACAGGTTAAGTGCAAATAACGTCATTCTCGTTACAGCTGTATAATATTTTTGTTCATAGAGGCTTTCTATTGGCTGAAACTTGAAAGCAGATTCTCGAACACACAAAAATAACATGTCACTACTGCAAATTTCGTACCAATCTCTGCATATATTCCTCTTTGGAACCGTCGTTCATTTGACACAATAATTCTTACGGAAACATTATGACACAATGATCCATGCTCACATATTTGCGCAGCCGTCATGACACTAGCATCGTTCTACCGACACGTCGGAGTTACGACGTTTTCGAATGAAAGAACCATGCTCGACCTGCAGGTCTTGTTTGCATGCACAATTGTGCCCAACGTGAAATCACAAATAAAACTGTGCTTATTTTGTTAAAGTAACTCGGCAAGAATTCACTTCATCGCAGCTCTATATTAAATTCAAAACTATATTCAATTCCAGAATGATTACACTCTTCATGCTCTTCATAGTCTTCAACTTCCGAAAATGTCTGGAATGAAATGCCGGTGCATCCGCACTCAAGGTTGCCCCAGACTTAAAGTACAAAGAAAACATGTTCCTTAGGTTCCGGCTATCTACACAGAAGCCCTTACTTCAGCCAATAATGATCCGTAACTTGTCTAAATAGGCCAGACATCACTTGCATATTTTACTAGTAACAATTTCTTTTTGCGCTTATATATTTTCCACTTCACACAAATCGTAATTTTTTTGATTTAAAATTAATTGCATATAATATTTATTAAATTTCTCTCTATCATCAAAAATAGAGAACGGCCCAAGTTGGTCAGCTTATACGACAGTCCAGGCGAACTACCATTTTTACTAAGCAAGACTGGCAACTATCTGCAAGGAGTTGTAATCATGCAGCCTTGTCAGATGATGCGTAATCTGAGTGTCGCCTGCTGGTATGCTCAGTACGGTAGCAGCTGACCAACAGCTACAGGAAAGAGGAGTGGGAAGTTTGAGTGAGGAAGGAGGCGGGGCATTGGGCAAGAGCTGGTGCAGGGCATGAGGGTCAGAGGGGAGTGAGGGGCCTGCTACAATGCTATCTAGTGGTGCTTTAAAAATTACATTGCCAAGCTGTTCTGAAATTTCAGTTAAGGTAATCCTATTCTTAAAAATACTGTCAATATATTTACCTGGTAATAAGTCCCTTCTTAAAGAGAGACAGCGAGAAAAACAAGCTAAATAACAGTTCTCGTCAATGTGGTATGCAAATACAGTAGAACCTCGTTAATCCGTGATGCGCTAATTTTCGGGACAATTTTGGAATCGTAAAAAATAGGGCGCATAGTATAAATTGTCAGCGCTTATAATTAGCATCGTGCGTGCCGGCAGACAAAGACCTGCAAGTCTGCACAGCACTACAGTGTGGCGTGCCATAGAAGAAAGAATAGGCGGCTGGTCTGGTATGCGTCTAAAGGAAGGTATGAGGGGTTGAGGGCGGAATGGAACGTAATGGCCGGGGAGGAAAAGTGCGAAAGTAGGAGTGTAAGGCAGCAGATCTGATTATTGTGCAGCAGAGTAGGTTTTTCATATTTTGCAAACCCCTTAAAGGATTTATTACAACTGAAATATAAGTATGGAGTTTTGAACTCTCAGTACTGTCGGATTTTAGCACATTAGCAGTAAATACGCAACTCCAAATTTACCGTCAAAAACGCATTGGGCTGTGCGCAGCGCCGCCGCCGCCACACAGTGCGTGGATGTGTACCGGCCGGCTGGTATGTGCCGTGCCGAGCTTCAGCTGCTTGACTCCGCAGACAGTACCCTGCCGAGTTGCGCCAGAACACTAGCCCGTGCGTCTTTCTTACAGTGGGATTCCTGCTGTTGATTAAAGGCATAGTGACAGGTGGCAGTATAATTGGATTGTTTATTTGTAGATGCGAGATTGCATGATGAACCGTATAAAATTGCGTTCCTTCACAGTGTCGGAAAAATTAAAAATCTTGGGTGAAGCAGAGGAAATTTTATGTGGATGAGTTGTGGATACAGGACTGGAGGAAATAACATTGACAAACTTTTTTCAGCTAGTGGTGAAAGACAGGCATTTAGAGGGGCTAAAGCTAAATTTCCAGAAATTGAAGAAAGACTGCTTCAATACATTAAAGAAAAAAGTCAGTTCAGCTACGTCGTAAGCACCGAAAATTGCCAGTGAACTCCAAGCGATAGAAAACTTCAAGACAAGTATTTATGCATCCTTTAACTGGCCCGTGATATAGTCATTGTCCTGCCGCACAAGGGTGGGAGTATAAAGCTGCCAAGGTCACGTTTCTCCCTTCTTCACCACTATTTCGGCGCTGTTGCCAAGCATCACAGGGCCACCCGGCCGGTTTATTTATTGTACTGGTGGGCGGGTTTTCAGCGCAAGCGCCGATTTATAAAAATATTACAGCTGCGTACTTTATAATTTAATGTAAAATAGGTGGTCACAAGCATGCAGTGCACTAACAAGTTGAATTTTTTGCTTCAAAAAATTATTTTCCTGCCGAGATGGTCTAAAAATGCAGGTGTGGGACATACACAGGGGCGTGGATCACCTGGGTAAATACGGTATGTAAATACACTTATCCATCTGCTGCATCAGTTTTCAACATGCGCCAGACATATTGCAACTCGGGATATGTGACGTCACACGACCTTGGCCTTCATACCCTGCTGCACACAGCAGACAAGTGTCTGGGAAGCACTTCCAGAATTTTTATCGTTAGTCCGTGAAATGCGCTAATCCGTGATTGTCTCTGTCCGAACCATCCCGGATTAACGGTGTTCTACTGTATGACACTAGTGTTATACATTCATTTCACACAAGCTTTTGTACTAGAATCAAAGGTACAAAATCTTGGTGTAATGCTCAGCTCATCACAAATGTTTATTCTGGCAATATGTTTACTCTCAATGTTAGCAAAATCTATTTTTGAGGATGGCTCTCATTTGGTTTTTGTACAGTACAGTAACTGTAGAATTACAATATTATTTTTAAGATTCACATTATGTTCCACTGCCTCTAAACATATTACATGGTCAAAATTTTATTAAGTATGTATCTATATGCTGTTTTACATGTCCTTCACATTCAAGATATCAAACAAGACTGTCTACAAGCTGATGAAATGTAACATTATAATAAAAGATAACATACAACTTACCTTTTAGTTTTGGGTTGGGTTCTGTTTCTGCATAGTAAAGAACACATGGACCACCTGAAGAACACAACATTACAAATCACTTCTAACACAATAACAATAGAATGATGATTTTATTATTTCTTTTCTTATATTCTTAAATTAATTTTGTAGTAAAATACAATAATTTACTTTGATGAATCATTCACCAAGATCTCACATGGTGATAAATGATCAAGGCTAGGTAACACAGCCTTCAAGCAAAGGTTTTTGTTTAACATCTGTTAAGAATGATGAAGACTATTTGCTACAGACTTTTCACCAATAAAAGGTCACCACTGTAAGAGTGTGTGGTAGATAAATAAATGCTGAAAACATCAATTGATTTCTACACTTTTTTTTTAGTCAGTATGGAGAAAATAATCAATGACAATCATAGATAATGGTATTTGCCAACTTTATGAGTAAATATTTAACCAAAATTACTAATTCGGTACGCATGATCTCTTGCGCCGCAGTTAAATGCACGAGGTTGTGGCGTCAGAGATTATGCCTCAGAAATTCGTAACACTTCTAACAAATTTTGTTTACAACATTGGCTAAAACTATTGTCTACGATTGCCATTGTTTAATTGTCGCAAATTGGCTTCAAGAAACCTACAGTTATAGATTAATGCTTTTAATGCTGAATTGTATACCACACCCTCTTAAGTCCCATAAAAATGGATCTGTGGGGAATCTTGAACACTAGTGTAGAGCTTGGCTCATTGTGGCGATGTGGCATTTGGTGTGCACTTCAAGGTCCATCTTATACCTCCATCACTTCGGAGTCTCTAATGGGCAGATAGGCAATGCACTTAAAGCAACTCAACTATCCCTCTCCTCAAAACTACTTCCATTAAACCTTTCTTTCAAGGGTTCCTTCTACCTATTTATGCTACATATTTGAAGAATGTTGAGTGCTACAGTGTTACCTATGATTATTAATTTTTTTTAATGAAATGTGTTTCAATCTGGTCTCTTTAACTTGAAAAGTCAACAAAAATGTACAATTAGGGGCCTAGAATTCTCTCTAAATTCTACATATCCAACAATGTTCTTTAGGTTTAGTTCTGTGCCATCAAAAAACACTTGTAACTATCATACATTTACAAGAATGCTAAAGCTCCAAAATTAAAAGTTCTCCTTACATTATTATTATTTTAAGTTTTCATACTTACCACTCTCACCCCCAGTCCGACTAAAATGCTCCAATTCTTTAGACACTTTGCTCCATGCTATAAAAAAAAAAGTTACCTCAGTGCAAATTGCATTACTAGCCCTATTATAGTATTTAGAATATTTTCATTGGTTTAATTTAACTGTAAAAGTTAACTCTGAACAAATATTTTATGTTTGAACCTGATTATCATATTACGACAGACTTTACAATTGCAAATCACAGAGATAAAATACAGCTCTTGCAGAGGCTTTATAGAAAATGTGTTGAAAAAAAGTCGACATATTTTTAGTTGGTCTAGTGTCTCAACACAAAATGCAATTAAGACATATTCAACTACTGTTAAAAGACCAGCATTTTGTATGGAATGCAAATTATTAGGTACCGTAAAAAATGTGACAATATGAAAATAAGCAATATACAGCTTTCAATAAAGAATAAAACTCTTCTATTAAAATATCAAGCTCCATTTTATCTGGTAACATAAGGTGAAAATAAAACTCTTTCAAATGTATTGTTATAATAATAATAATAATAATAATAATAATAATAATAATGGTCTAAGAGACAACAGATTTACACAATATTTAATGTCATTTCTTATTTTTGGGACTTGATAAGATAACAGTCTTTAATCAAAGGAATAAAACATGTTACCCAAGTTAGATAATTTAAATGCCATAACTATAGTAACACAAGTAAATGAATGTTTTTTTTTACTGTAAGTACATAATAGAATCAACAAACATTAGCCTACAAGAAAAAAGCACAAATCTTTGAATAGTATTAATAATAAGGCCTAGGACTAACGTGATATTTAGTCCTTAATTGTATTAAATTATACCATTATACAACCTACTATGCTAAACAATCTGATAGGCACAAACATATTTTTGTGTTTTTTTTTCTTCCCATGTTGGTTTCAAATAAATTAATCCTAAGCACAAGTCATCTAATGATATTTGCAGTTAGCAGTAGCCTGGAACATCAAATGGACTTGCCTAGTGTACATAGCCTAGCATAGATGTTTGTTAAATATAAACTAATTTCTTGTAGCTAAAGGTTTCTTTCATAAATGTATGGAGTAGTAGATACAAATACATAGTAATTAAATAATTACTTTTTTTTTTTATTACTTAGGCTCACTATTGTTTTCTATTTTATTATATTATATTATAAAAATAATATATTATATATAAATATATAGCCTACATAAAATAAACCCTAAAATATATATTTTTTAAATTTCCTTGGAGTATTCTTATTACAGTACTTCATTCTTTCTATTTAGGTGATAGATACAGTCAATACATATTTATGTATTTTTGACATTTATTTACCACATTTGTTCAGTGTTACTGTTATTATTTTTTTATGTGATGACTGAAGAATGCAGCCATGGGGTTTTAGGACCACAAGCCCCAACAGACAATAATTTTCACTGCTTACTGCTTTCTAATTTTAGGTATTATACATTTTATATCATTTATTCAGTTTACTGTATAGGCCTATTGTAAACATGATCTCTGTGGATGCAATTACTCAACTAAACAGTACACTAATCATACTCCTTTAAAATAAACACCACAAAAAGTTACAAAATTTAATTAAATGCAAATAACCGGGGTTTCGCTACTCACAGTCATAAATGTACTTAATTAAATCATCATGTTGTGATATCACTGGATATTCTTGTGGTCTGTGTGGGCTTGAACGCTTCCCATTTACAACTTGCTGCTGTTTTGGTACACTAGAAAAAAAATTTAAATCATGTAACAAACAACACATAATTTAAAGCAATCTTCAATATAAAAAAAAGCCCAATAAGTGAGTATATTCAGGACTTGCCTCATCTTTAGCACAAGTAGAAATGCTTAAATTACCAAAACAAACACTTCAGAAGTCATTAAATTATAAAACAATAAGTATATAGGCCAGACCAGATATTAGAAACGCTTGAAAATTAAATACGTTTGCCTATCTTCAAAATTCATAGTCCAATTTCTTAAATTTGACGTAAAGATAACATTGAACATATGAGTTTGACACATACAAAATAACATAAACAAAGAATAAAATTAAATGAAGCACTATTGCCAACATTAATTCCGGAAATTGACCAATTCATGATAACTCCCAAATACTGACAAAATTTAGAAAAAATTATGTTTTTACATAGTGTACCATCAGGAGGTTGGTAACAGTGGGTGGGAGCGCAAGTAGCAATATGGCGCATGTCTCTTCATAGTACGCAAGGAACTCTTGTGTTTTAGTTATTCTAAAGCACGGGCCGTAGAAGAACAGGTCTGGACACTCGCCTGGATATTTGACCCCCTTGTTGTTTGGCTGTAGTTCACCAAGTTACCGAGAATATTGTTTTTTATTGGCGCTGACGTTACGGCGGTCGGACTAAACTCCGCCCACTTCCTTTCCGCTAAGATAAACAATTTATCAAAACGTATTTTTTTATCAATTTATGAAATACTTTCTTCGCTCACAAATTTAAGAAAAGGCTCCAGCAATCTTTATTTACTTTATAAATTTAACAATGGAAAAAAGTGGACAGCGTTTGCGTCCGACCGCCCGGAAAACAGCGCCAAAAAGTACGACATTCTCGGTAACTTAACGAACTACAGCCAAACAACAAGGGGGTCAAGCAAAATACATTGTTAGATAGGCGAGTGTCCAGACCTGTTCTTCTACGACCGTGTTCTAAAGTTAATTCTACTGAAGGTTAAAAAGAAAATACGTTTTCTTATGGGAGAGCTTGGCACAGGGAAAATTTCTACCGCTAGTTTCACTTCGATCGCAAAGAGACCAGATAAATACGAAACCGTAGTAAAATTAAATTTAAATAAACTTGGAAATTACATTTGTCATTTAATTTAATTTTAAAGTAAAAAGAAACTAATTTTGCGTTTTAAATCTTAAAATTCAGGATCAAGTGGCAGAAATTTTCCCTGTGCCAAACTTATAACATTGATCTTTCTAACCTGTAGTAGAAATGACCTTAGTTATTCCCTACACTGCTAATAGAACATGGTGGCAGAGGGGTGAAATTATCGGGTGTGAAAGGCCGTAAGGTGTCTTTTAGTCTAGTTTTACCGGCATCATGTCTACTAATGACGGAACCTTGTCAGGGAAAGGCGTCCCTCATCTACATCCTCCATCAGCCATGGATTTCGCTGAGCCGACGTCATGGGAAGCGTGGAAGAGACGGTTTGAAATATACATTTCAGTGTCGGATCAAAGCACTGAACCAGAACGAGAAAGAATCGACCTACTGTTGTATGTAATGGGTGATAAGTCGGAGGAAATATGGGCTCAGTTTCAGCCTGTACCGGCGACGTTTGTAATAGCACTAAAAATTTTCGACGAGTATTTTAACCCTCGAAGAAATATAATATTTGAACGTTTCAGTTTTAATTCAAGAGCCTAGCTTCCAGGGGAAACAGTGACGGACTTTATCACAACTCTCCATAGTTTGGCAGAGAGATGTGACTATGGGCAATTGAAACAGGAATTGATTAGGGACAGAATAATTGTGGGAATGTCCGACGTAAATACGAGTGAAAAACTTCAGTTGCTGCCTGAATTGATGTTGGAACAAGCTACATTAGCGGCCAAACAAGCGGAACAACAAACCAGCCAGTCTGCAGTCCTGCACCAGGAACAACATCGGCTCCTGGAAGTGCATCGGGTGCAAAACAAAAGGACGTTCCGAAACTCGTAGTCTACGTCAGTCAGGAGGAAACTCGGCAGTCCTGGAGAGAACGACTCGTGGGAGAAGTGTCAGTTCTGTGGGTTAAAGGGGCATGAGCGGTCCAAATGCCCTGCTAGAAGTGCTCGGTGTTTTATTTGTAACAAACAGGGTCACTGGGCATCTGTCTGCCGAGCCTCAAAATCTCAAGACCAGGGTCGGGTCCACAACATTACAGAGGAAAGAGACTCGAATCAAGAGAACGGCGAGTTCTTTCTAGGTAGTTTAAGTCTTCACACCATGATGGCAAGTAAGTGGACGGCTAAGGTTTATGTTGATAAATTCAAATTGGACATGCAGTTTCTGATTGATACAGGTGCAGATATTACGTGCATACCTCCTGAAGTGGTACCCCCACAGTTGTCCCAGTTAACTCTTTGTAACAAACAGTTTTAGGACCAGATGGTCATAACTTGTCAGTGCTGGACTGTCTGGAGCTTGAGCTTCTTGCTAGAGGTAAGACGTGCACAGAGGATGTTTATGTGATCTCTGATCTCTCAACACCCATATTAGGTAGGCATTGTTTACTAAGCTTGGGTATAGTTAGCTTTAAAGGGATCAATGCACTGTATCGTAGGTAAATGACCAGGAAGCTCAGAGAGGAGAGCTCACTAAGGTTAAGATATCCTCAGAGTTCCCAGGCTTAACCAGATGGTTAGGAAAGATGAAAGGGCTGGTACACATAGTGCTCAAAGAAGACCCAAAGCCGTACGTGCAGTCAGTTCCTAGAGTTGTTGCCATGCCTTTGCTGGGCAAGCTCAAAGCAGAACTGAACAGGTTAATTCAGGTGGATATCATTGAGCAAGTTATCGAGCCTACCGAATGGGTAGCACCTATTGTAGTTGTTCTGAAAGGGGAGTCAGTATGTATTTGTGGTGACTACACTGCTCTGAACGAACATATCAGACGCCCACACTTTCCCTACTGGTATAGAAACTAAATTAGCTAAGCTGAAGGGTGCCATATATTTCTCTAAGTTAGATGCTTACTCAGGCTTTTACCAGCTGGAACTGGACCATGACAGCCTGTTGCTAACAACATTTACTACACCATTCGGGCGATGTTTGTTTAAAAAACTACCATTCGGAATCACGTGTGCTCCAGAATATTTTTCTCATAGGATATCGCAAGTTTTGGAGGGCATTGCTGGTGTGGTATTTCATGTTGATGATATACTGATTTTTGCACCCACCATGACAGAGTATGACATGATACTGAGATAAGTATTGGGTAAATTAGAGGAGGAGGGCATCCCCCTCAATGAAAGCAAAAATGAGTTTGGGGTGACGAAGGTAAAGTATTTGGGTTTCTCGCTGAACTCGGAAGGAATTGGGATAGACCCAGAGAGGGTCGAAGGCCTTACCAACTTTCCTCAGCCTAAAGATAACACGGAACTTCAGCAGTTCCTGGGTTTAGTAAATTTTTCTTCACAATTTATTCCAGGGAAATCAGAAATTTTAGGTCCCATGTTTGCACTTTTAAGGAAAGAGGTTAAATTTGAGTGGACAGAGGCACAGAGTTTGGCTTTCGAGAAAATTAAAACCATGCTGACAGAAGCACCCGTCCTTGCTTTTTTCGACCCAAGTCAGCCAGTAACGTTAAGCGCGGATGCAAGTTCATTTGGTTTGGGGTGTTGTCTTATGCAGCAGTCAGGGCAGGTCCAGAGGGTGATAGCGTACAGTTCCCGTACTCTGTCGGCTACGGAGAAAAGGTACTCGCATATAGAAAAAGAGACTTTGCCATTGGCATGGGGTGCGGAAAAGTTCCAGCAATATTTAATTGGTATACCAGTCATTCTAGAAACTGATAATAAGCCACTGTTGCAGATATTGCACACAAAACCTTTGGATGAACTGTCTCCTCTGTTGCAGAGGTTTCGCATATGTTTAATGAGATATGATTACTCGGTCCAGTATGTGCCAGGGAAGGAATTAGTTGTTGCAGATTCCTTGTCTCGTAACCCAGGTATTGCAAGTGCTAGAAAACAGGAGGAGGAGCTAACGCAAGAAGTGGAAGCATTTGTTCATCAGGTTATAGCTACATACCCAGTCACTGACCAGTTTCTTACGCTCATTCAGTCAGAACAAGAAAAGGACCCGGTTTGTATCAAACTCAAACACTACTCACAAGCTGGGTGGCCGAAACGAAGGGATCTTCCAGATAACATACATTTGTACCATAAGTTCAGACATGGTATCACTTTCGAAGAAACATTTTTGTTAAAAAGTGAACGCTTAATTATACCCCCTTCATTGCAACTGAAGTGTTTGCAACTTACCCATTCATATCACCAAGGAATCACCAAATGTCGGGAGAGAGCAAAGCAATCAGTATGGTGGATGGGTTTAGCCACTCAATTGGAAAACATGATACGCAACTGTCCCCAATGTGTGCACGAACGAGTTAACTCTACAGAACCATATCTGAGGGAACTTTTCCCATCCAGAGCATGGCAAAAGGTGGGAGTAGATTTTTTTAAATTTAAAAAGTGGTACATGATAGTGACTGACTACCACTCTAGATTTTTTGAAGTTATTGCAATGGCCTCTTTAGCAGATGAGTCAGTCATTAGACATCCAGACTAACCCCCAAAACACAAACTCTAACAAAAACCCATGGCTCACTAAAGGAATAAAGATTTCTTGTGAAAACAAAAGAAAACTTTACAAAGCAGCCAGAGTTAGCAACAATCCTAATTTAATAAACCATTACAAGATATATTGCAAAATCTTATGTAATGTTTTAAAATGTGCAAAAAAGAAGTACTTCAACAACCAAATTGAAAATTCAGAAAATATAATAAAAACCACTTGGAACATTATAAAAAACCCAACAGGGAAAACACGTGAACCATGTTCAGTTGTAAAACTAAGAGTTAATGATACTGAATCTGCAGATCCTAAAATAGTTGCAGATCTTAGAGTAACTATAGGGTAGAGGGAGTATCCTCTATACAGCTGCATACGAAATTGTGTGTTCAACATGTCACGTGACTTTAGTGAAATATATGCGGGAGGTTTGAAATAACATTGAGTAGTTAGTAATCACAACTATGTTGGGTTATTTTGGGTCCTTATGAATTTATGAACTAAGGAGAGTATACTACCATTTTATCGCATAGTATAATTGCGTAGACATTTCAGAACGACAAATGTAAACAATGTCGCCACATTACTGTTTTCCTTAACCCAGCTGTTTTTAGTAAAAAGTAAATATTAGCTACGTACTTACTATAAGGTTTTGAACCGAGATCTCTGTGACACCACATGACTAAATATATATTCTGGAAGGTACGCCATGAGTTTCAAACAACACGACTGCATTTTTACGACGAGAAAACATAAATAAACAACACCAAACTCTCGAGA
>PNEQ01070651.1:0-34389 GCA_003012365.1 Medauroidea extradentata
ACTTTAGAAAGTGTGTTGAGAAGACTGATTGGCCTATAGTTCTGTGGGAGCTTTTTGTCTTTGCCAGGTTTGTGAAAGACAATTACATTCGCTGATTTCCAGGCAGTAGGGAAATATTCTAATTTAAAGATGGCATTAAAGCATGTTGCTATGTACTCTAGGGCAGGGTCGGGAAGTTTATGCAGTACTATGGCCTGGAAGCCATCTGCACCTGGTGCTTTTTTGGCTTCAAGTGCCGTATAGCTAACTTGATTTCTTGTGTTTGAGTAGGCTCTGGTTCCTGAACTGTGGGTAGCCTTAATTTAGTGGTTATTTCTCGGTAAATAGTGTCGCTGAATAACCTGTCGCAGGGGTCCTGATTGGGCTGGAATGTCGTTTCTAATACATTTGCAAAGGTTTGGGCTTTGCTGTCGGGAGTGTAGGCTATACCTGTGTTAGTTGTTAAGGGAGGAATGTTGTCTGTTTTATTAAGGGGGCGTTTGGTTAGGCCCCATAAGTTGTTCGTGTTAGTGTTTAGTTGGGTAATTTTTGTATCCCAAACA
Organism: Medauroidea extradentata; assembly: GCA_003012365.1. NCBI lineage: Eukaryota > Metazoa > Arthropoda > Insecta > Phasmatodea > Phasmatidae > Medauroidea > Medauroidea extradentata. The sequence continues at coordinate 543 of PNEQ01070651.1, forward strand.
CTTGCTCTCCAATATGTTACTTCGTCGGAGATAATTCCCTGCAGCTCGTTTATTTTAGCTTTAGTTTGTCTGTCTCTGCGACGTGTGTATTGTCGCCCAAGGTGATTTTTTCCTCGTGATAATGTCCCTTATGTATTGTGGAAAAGTCTCTAGTTTTGTTGTGATTGTCTTCTCTGGAATGTGCTCGGCCATGCTAGTTTGTATGGTGTGTGTTAAGGTCTCTATTGCCTCGTCTACTGCCTCTGGAGTGCTTATGGCTGTCTCCTCTAGATGTGGTAGGTTTGTTAAGATGTGGTTTTGAAATGCTGGCCAGTTGGCACGTGCATAGTTTTTAATTTTTCGTGAGGCATTTAGTTCTACTGTAGCTGCGTGAAAATTAACATGAACTGGGTAATGGTCAGAGGAAAGTTCGTGTTCTACTCTGAGGTCAAAAGTAGTCGTAAATTGTTTATTTATAGCTATATCAAGCACATCAGGCTGTTGATTTAACTGAGTAGGATTATATGTAGGCTCATATGGAGCCATAACTTGATAATTTCTGTGCATTGGTGTCTTTGTAGTGTGACGCCATTTGCAGTTCTGTTTCGCGAATGCCAGTGTGGGTGTTTTGCATTTAGATCTCCTAGGGCTAACATGGTTCTGCCTACATTATTTATTAAGTTATTTAGGTCTGTAGCTGCTAGGGTTCGCCCTGGAGGGGCATATAGTGATAATAATTTAGTTCGCTGTTTTCCTAGTGTAAGTTCTATGCCTACAGCTTCCAGTGTTTGAAAATCTGGAAGTTTGATTTCATGGTGCTTAATAGAATTGTGAATAATTAGCGCAACTCCACCTCCTTTTCCTCTTGTCAATGGTCCATCCCTCCTATATATGGCAAAGCCTGGAATAGTGTACCTATCAGAGACTTTAAGGTGTGTTTCATTTATTGCTGCTATTTTTATATTGTTCCTAGATAAATAATCAATAAGTTCTGGTTTCTTATTATTAAGGCCTCGCGCATTCCAGAAAAGAATTGTGTGTAAGTGTGTGTCGGAGTTATTTTCTACAGCTGCATTATTTTGTGTATGCATGGCCAATATTCTTGACCATTTTCAAATGGAGCGCTATGGTTTTTGCTATCTTTTCGACTTGGGACAGGGCAGGTGTAGTCTATATGACTATCAGCTGCACTAGGGGCATTAGTTCGTCGGCGACTTCAGGGTTCCTACTGAGCTCTGCGTCGTCCTTAAAGGCTGCGCGGATCGCTTGCATGATCGCATCGGACCTCGGAGGGTGGGGGAGCAGAAGCTGTAACCTACGCCGCGCATGTTTCGGCCAATAAGCGGGAGGTAGGGGCAGGGCCTGACGATGCTGGCTCTCGTGTCTGTTTGCCGGCAGATTTCTCAACGTATGTGGGATTTTTGGGGCTGTTTTCAGGCCTCTTTTTTTTTTTTTTTTTTTTTGTATACTGAGGTTTTCTTCCCCAGCGAACATTTGGGTCGCGAGATATTGGGTTATTCGCGATAGTAGGGAATTCAGTCTCATACTGGAGACTAGAGTACCTATTATGCATCGGTATCGGCTGGGGCTGCTGTTGGTGTGCCCAGTGCGGCAAGAATACATTTCGCGGGGTGGTTGTGGTTGCTGTGGGATTACAGCAGGGCCCTGGTTGTGGAGGGGGCTGTTGCCATGCATTTGCGCGTGTATTTGCGCGGATGTCCGGCCTTGACTGTTGTTGTCGGGCTTTTCTTTCGTCGTTGGGCAAGGGGCTCAATTTTGTTGCCTTGTAGACTTGGCAACCCCTATAATTTGCGCAGTGGTTGTCGCCACAGTGTGCACATTTGACCTTGGTGCGGTCATTCTCTATGGCGCAAGTGAAGGTTAGGTGATCTCCACAATACCTACATTTCGGGGTGGCACTGCAGCCTCCTGCTACATGGCCGTATCTTTGGCATCTTGAGCACTGCTCTGGGCCTGAGGGCTGTCTGAAGTCTTCCACCTTCACTGACAAGCCAGCGAAGTGGAGCTGTGTCTGTGCCATGCGGCAGCTCGACAACCAGTTTGTTGATGGCGCGGCGATTCCTGTCGTGAATGAAGTGAAAGCGCTGGACAGGCATTCCTGCATGCATGAATTCTACCCGCAGGAAGTCACTCGGTGTGTCTGCTTGTATTCTGCAGAATACAAGCTTCACTGGTATCTCCTCTTTCTGTCGCAGTAGGCTGTGTTGGTAGCCCATGTTTTTTACAACTCTCACTGCCGCAGTGTAGTCGGCAATGGAGGAGATATGTACGCGGATGCTGTCTGTTCCTATGCAGACAGCAATCCATGACAGGGTTAGTTGGGTGTCTAGAGCCCTTTTTAGAGCGGGGTAGGTTGTCGTCTCAGATGCAAGAGTTGCAGGTCCTTATATACCCGGGTGTCTGGGTGGCTGCTTCCTGGTTGGCTGGGCCTGTCGGCCAATCACAGGCCTGCTTGCTTCTGATTGGCCGAGGTGGTTAACCAATCCTGGCTCTCTCCTGGTGGACCTTCTGATTGGCTGGGTACTTGGGCCAATCGTATGCTGACTGGCACCTGGTTGGCTGGGTTGGCTGGCCAATCCTGGTGAGTCTGTCATGACTGCCCTCTGGTGGCTTGATTTCGCATCATCCACGAATAAATGTGACCATATTTTGCTTAGCCGATATCCATCTTCCCTTTTGATGTTGTTAGGGTGTTTTATTATCTCTATTGCCTCTCTCACGGTTCTCTGACGATAATTACTGATGTTGGTTATTGTTGAGAACTTGTCAAAATCGATGCTGTGTTTCGTTTCCATGGAGTGTTCTGCCATTGCTGACTGCTGGTTTTCGTATTTGTATGCTCTATGTGTTCTTTAATTCTTGTTGTGATTTTTCTGCCTGTTTGCCCTATGTACACTTTCCCACATGAGCAAGGAACGTTGTATACTCCTGCCTGTTCTTCGGCTGATGTTTCATCTTTTGCCGATCCCAGGATGCCTTCTATCTTGTTGATAGGTTTCGAGATGGTATGTATATCGTGCTTCTTTAATATCCGAGCCAGTCGTTCGGTTGTGCCTTTCACGTAAGGCAGGACTGCTATGTTTTAAAGCTTTTCTTTCTCGGATTTCCTGGGTCGGCTTCGGATGCTCTGCTGTATTTCACGGCGTGAGTAACCGTTTGCTTCTAGAGCTGCAGTGAGGTGTTTAAATTCTGCTTCCAGGTGCTGTTTTTCACATATAGTTTTAGCTCTGTGGGTTAGTGTAGATATGCCAGTTATTTTCTGCGAGGAATGATGATGGGAGTCTCCTTGGAGATATCTGTCAGTGTGGGTAGGCTTCCTGAAGACTTTGTGGCCTAAGGTGGAATTCTGCTTCCAGTACACCAGGACATCTAAGAAAGGTAGCTGGCTATCCTTTTCTGTTTCCATGGTGAACTGTATGCTAAAGTGGATGCTGTTGAGGTGGTCCAAGAATTGCTGTAGTCTCTCCTCTCAATGGCTCCAGATTAAAAATGTGTCATCCACGTATCTAAACCAGTGAGTAGGTTGGTAAGGGCTGGAGTTTATTGCCCTCTCTTCGAATTTGGCCATGAAGACATTGGCAAGTAACGGCGAAAGAGGTGGGCCCATTGCAGTACCTTCTTTTTGGATGTACACCTTTCTTTGGTATGTGAAGAAATTTGAGGTGACACAGTGCTCGACAAGCTTCACGAGTTCTTTGCTGGAGCTGTCTTCTTCCAGTTGTTCAAGTAGGGTGTGTAGAGCTTCATTAACTGGTACTCTGGTGAATAAGGAGACATCATCAAAACCCACCAATATGTCTTTAGGTTTTAACGAAATTTTCTTCGAGATTTCCACAAAGTGAGAAGAGTTTTGAATATTTGATGCAGGTGTGGGTATGGCTGGTTGTAAGAGGTTATTGAGGTGTTTTGCGAGGAGGTGGGTCCGTGAGCCAATCGTGCTGACTATTGGTCGAAGAAGAACATTCAGCTTGTGGATTTTCGGAAGGCCATAAATGGTAGGCGTCCTAGGAACCTTGACTATTAGGCATTTCTTGGTCTCATTATCGATGGATGACTCGGCTATGAGCTTCTTCGTTGATGGCTCTACTTTATTTAGAGGGTTACGACCGACTTGCAAGTAAGCAGCATCAGACAGAAGTTCTGAGATCTTGGCTTCATAGTCATAGGCGTTCATTATGACTGTCGCATTACCTTTGTCTGCCTTCAGGATCATCACTTCTTTGTTGCAACGTAATTCTCTCAGTGCTTGCTTTTCCTCTCTGTTAATGTTGAGTGGAGGAGGTTTGGCCTTTCTCAAAATTCTGGCTGTCTCTGCTCGAATCTCATCGGCTGCTGTTGCAGGTAGATGATGAACAGCGGATTCTAAACCACAAACAAAATCTTCAGTTGGAATTGTTACTGGTGCGACGGCACTTAGTTCATGCCCTTGGCAAGAACAGCTGTACTGGAAGCACCAAGCTGTTTGTCAGAAAGGTTAATGACTACTCTGTTGCTGTCAAAGGTGGGCCGAGAAGTTTCCATGTAGATGTTCTGAAACTTCATTTTGTGTCCCTCGGTAGTCTTGATAGTGGCTGAGAGGTGCTTGTAGTGTGGTGGCTCTGTCTAAGATATTCCAGATGTATGGAGATAATTCGTTAGACAGGCGCCGGTGAAGGTCTAGCAGGTTCTTGGCATTGCCATCCAAGTCTCGACGTGTCTGGTGAATCCTCTCTCTCAGGAGAGCAAGGCTCGCTCGGTGGTAAATGCGGCCTGCAGCTGGAGATGTGAAGTTCTGTTTGTTTCTTGTGAACTTCGGGAGGACTTTGTAGTCTCTGCATCTCTTCAGAAAAGCCAAAGAGCAAAGAAGCTTGGCTTTCTTCTGTCTCAGCTGGTCGAGTTTCCTTGCTAAGATGGTTACTTCCTTCCCATGGAGGTTGCAGAAAATAGTATTGTCCAAAACAGATATAATGAAACATGAGGAAGCCCCACTTGCCTAATATCTAATATCTTGTAAATCCGTTTCATTGCTTTCGCCAGGGCTTCCAGTTAGTAAGCGCTCTAAATAGTGAGTGTAACATGATTCTCATCTTGCTGCAGTCTTTTATTTCTTTTATATCCAATTTCCGACTGAACTTGTTTGAAATGTTTACTTCATTTAAATATTACTGCACAAAGATTCGGTCAGCACTTTTGCCCAGAATGTTGTCGTTATTTTTCAGTTCACTGGATGATAATGAAAAAAAAAAAAAACTGTATAAAATACCCACCACATGCTAAAAATTTGCTCATATGGGGAGCAAACATTCAAAACCAGACATGTCCAAAATCCCGAAAATGAGTAAGATGCCCTTTCTAAATAATAAAGAAGATGTGTTACATACGAGTATGAACTCAGGTTCCATAAAACACATGTCTTATTGAAATGGGTATGTTTATTCTCAGTTAGTGGTATAAAATATTATGTTTATTCACTTTCTCCTACAGCTAGATGAGGTGGACACGTCTAGTTTTGAAAGTTTGCTACTCATATAAATGTCACATCCAATTAAAAATGATTTAAGTAACGCCGAAGCCTATGTCAGACTTAGATATATGGTATTCCGATATTTCAAACATGGCTGTTGAGTTAATGAAAAATGTTCTTTCTCCTTGTCCTTTGGTGTATCACATAGGTACATGTGCAAAACAGTATGTGTGAGTACACTGTTCTGTTTAAATTTCGTGTTTTCACAATTTTGTACATTATTTTATCTTTTGGAACACATAAATATATCACAGTTGCAAATTATTTCCTAGTGTCGTTAAGTTATCATTTCTTGATAAAAGGGTTTTGCATCACCTTTTAAAATTTGCTGGTCAACACGTAGGTTTTGGAAAGGACTTGAAATCTGTATCCTTACTGGGAAATACGTTGAATGAATTCCTAAGATGTTCTAATTTTTGTGAAAATTTTGATTTTTTTTGTTTTATATCAGGGATCAAGCATATAATTTTCGTTCTTGCTGTGTGTAGCCACTCAGTGCTGATACTATGAGGTGAAAGAAGTAATTGCTTCAGTGATAAATTGGAGTGCGAATGTGAGACCTGTGCACTTCTCCATTGTTAAATTGTTGAAATTCCCATTAGAAGGAATGTAATTGTTGTGTGCGCATGCGCAGGTAGTCAGAGACACGACCACAGATCCATTGCGCACATTACAGGCTGTATAGTAAAAACACCACGCATTCATGGTTGTGAAACAAACATTGGAAATTACTGGCACTACAAAATGTAGATAGGACACACATTCACCGGCTGTTTTGTGCACTTCTAGACGTAGTGCAAATTATGCAAATTATAATGTTATGTTGAGCTTGTTTGTGGTATGTCAATGGGGCGGAGAGCAACAACTTAATGTGCGACCTTACAATTGGGTACCTGAATTTCCATTCCATCAGTATTATATTTCAGGCAGAAATAAATCCACACAGTAACTAAATTATATATTTTTTGCTAATTCTTAAATTTTGAGTTAGTGTGGTTTGGAATTCAGGTTGCCAATTTCAGAAACTGTCGTTTTGTACCGAAGATTTCACTTAACACCAATTACTTTTGTAAGTTGTCTCTGGTAAAATGAGTATTTTTAAACATATCTTTGAATAATAATCACTTCTCGTAATAATACATTAAGTATGGTTTCCTCACTTTTGTACAAGGGTAGTAGTCTTTAGCTCAGACATTTGTTTTTGTACTTCCTTTTGCACCCACTTAACCGCGGAGGTCGGCCCTGTTTTCAGTGGTTTCCCGAGATCAATCATTCCCTTCCTCTGTATCTACTTAAAAGTGTCCCTCTACTAATTCAATTTGGCTGTTTAAGAGACAGTTAAAATATTATAAGTACTTGTCTTTTTACAGAAGAATGATATAATTTTCTTACTTCCATGTAAGCTATTGGCAAATTGCTGGAGTGATATATGTGATTCTTCCTCTCACTCAGACGGCAGAGTAATCAAGAAGCTCTTTGCAACATACCCAATCAAATGTCCTTGCTATGGTTTCATGGTCAGAACAGACGGCCAATAAAATAACGACTGTATCTCGCGTACGCCAAATTCACCGTGATTCGAGACGCTTGCGTTCACTGCGTGTTGCCTAGGTACACTGGCGTTACATTTGTTTAGCTGTCAAGCATAACCGAAGAGGACTTTTAACTTTTTCAGCCGCTCATTTACTTTTATCATCACTGTACATTAAGTTAACATGTTAATGACATGTTCACCTGGTAGTTCTCCGTTTCAGGTTGAGACGATGCACGGATAACTGTCCAGCGCTCGCTAATGTATATTAGGGTTTCCTGTTCTCTTCTTAAAAAACAACACACGATGAAATAACAATGGGAGTGTCAGGCCTGATCCTCAGTTATCAGGCTATACGTGGCCTGCATGTAACCTACTGGGATTGATTGGAGCAGTTCTCTTGGTGTAGGGACTCACGCACTACTACTCCACTAGTTTAGCTAGCCACTTACTGACAACACTCACCTCACTATACAGACAACACGACACTAGATAACTGCAGCCTAGTTGGAGGGGAGCTTAACTCCCCCACTGTTTACACAAACACGTAATTTTATAAATGGTAACAACCTCCATACACAGCCATAAATACGGGTTCGCAGCCCAGCTAAAACAGTTACATGTGCCACGCCGCCGTTCCAAAGATTTGAAACTAAACTGTCGGGATATATTTTATTACACAAACACCCAGCGAGTTGTGAAATCTTCGGCTTTCTATCTCGCGACAACACAGCCTCGGATAGCACATAAGGAAACACAGGTAAGCAGATATTACCGTTCCACTTCATGTTTCAAATCACATTCAGTTTTCCCTACAAATTTTACTACTGACTCGACAACATGTGCCATTCAATAAATTGGATAATTTATTAAAAAAATTGTTAGTTTTACAAGCAACTTGCTGCTCGGCCACGGTTTTGCTCGCGTGGAAATTTTGGAGCAAAACCTATTACAATAGCTTGTGTCAATGAGACACAGAGAACATGGTGAAATCAAATATTACGACTTTTAACTTGCAAAACTTCCCTAACCTACCTTTCTTCGTTGTCACTCATTCTTGTATCACAAAAAAAAAAATTGCAGTATATGTATCACAATAAAACATATTTTGGATTATACTTACCAGCCGTTTCTTTCTCTCAGCTGAATTTACCTGCATAGTCACCTTTAGTGATTTTACTTATATTATACCACAAATATGCACTTTACCTTTGTGTTGATAGATTTTCTGTTGGTTTGGACTGTAACCAAATATATCTGGACTTATTGGGTATAGAATACATCTTTGTTTTCCTCGTTATTTCTTTTGTAGTTTTCTTGCAGGCTGCACGTTATGGCTATAGTTTCTTCTGCATCACCTCCCCAGCCCATGTTTTGTAAACAGATGTTTTACTACAGCAGGCAGGGGGAATTACAGAGCAAACGCAAGGGATTTGCCTGAGACCAAAACTTACAGAACCTTAACAGATATATTTAGTTCTCTACCCTACACTGCTCGGTTTACTCAGCAGAGAACGAAGTACACAGGAGACAAATTCAGAAAGAAAAAATAAAACAGGCACCAGGTGGAGTAATGTGCTTGTTTTAACTCGGGGATTTATGGCATGAAACGAGGGCCTCGAAATAAATATTTAAAGGTTAATATTGATCAAAAATTATTCAGAATCATTTGGACAGTTGTAATGGAGTTAAAATAGTTGTTGTTGCCATTTTACTGATTTTGGTCTACAAATAATGTTATTAACTAATTAATTAATAAACAAAATGTAAGCGTCTTGTGGATAGCTATGGCACAATTACTAATGGTCTACCAACAAACTGCCAGACCAACATCTTCACAAATGCCATTAGGTTTGAAAAATATTTCCCCTTGATGTAGAAGATATCCAAAACACCGTATTCAATTATTAATTCAAATGAAACTGTGGCATTGAACTTAGAACATCACATAAAACTTGATTTGAATAGCACAAAATTTGAAAATCAGAATTGCTATAATATCTTTAAACATGAGGATAAAAACATATTTACCAATTTTACACCGGTGTACATACGAATTATCATATAGCAGTCTTGAATTTAAATATATATATATATATATATAACGTTGCATACTTAGGATATTTTTACACACAAAAAAATTAACCATCTAAAAGTAAACAGGACTTGCAAAAAATTCATAAAGTCCTCGTAATCATTCATCAGAAATAACTTTGACTGTGTACTGTTTCAAAGTCACTCGCAGGCAATTGTCTCGTAATATAAATCAAATAACTTAAAGTTTTTTGTGGGCAATGTTTATGTCCGGCATAAGTAACTTGTGAATCCTTATCGACGTCAGGAGTCCAGAAGAACCAACTAGCCGTATGTAGGTTGTTTTCTTGATATTCAGTATGCCAAAACATGAAACAGTTCAATGGCGACGCCCGTTATAGTTTCATTTTGGTACCCTCATAGTTCTGCGATATATTGTATGGAACATTCATTTGCACCAACATTTATATAATCTCAATGAGAAAAAAAACTTTCTTTTGTACTTTCCAGACAACAGTAATAACTTGAAAATTGTCGGAATAAAACCATACAATCTAACGTGTTGGTGTGCAAGCTAACCGTAAAAATTGGCCGTTGTTCATTTAAAAAGCAATCGACCTTCTTCAACAGCAGAAAGCAAAGAAGCTAGTTTTTTAAACAGTTGCATCCAACCAACAATATTCCTCACAAGTTGCGTGTGCAGCCCACAACTCGGCAGCGCACCGGTGGAGGCGAGTAGGAATTTAGTATTGATCGTTCACGGAAGGCTGTTCAATGTCAAGGTCAAGTGCCAGCTGGCTTCGCGAAGCACTTAAAGTTGAAAAATAGTATTTGCTGAGTTTGATGCAAAACACCCATCTTCTTGCACTTATTACGTCTATATCAATGTAGTCTTGGTAACAACATGTAATTTACTTTAAAGTCAGGATCCTGTTGATTATAATGTATTATAACACTTTAAAAAGTCAACTTTTACATTTAAATGACACTAAAAATATTTTTACTTCATTTTGACAAGCACAATTAAAATAACCTCATTATCAATTATATTTTGCATGTCAGCATAAAATTTCGTATTGCATTATTTCAATAATTTTCAGTGGTAATAACTCACGTTCATTTTATACGGTAAACCTATTCACTAGCCTACCTTATCATTAAACATGTGACATCAACGTCACAAGAGCAATTTACTGTATTTAAAGTTCATGGTTGATAATAAGTTAGCTGTGATCTGATTTAACATACACTAAATACTATGACATTCAAAACACACAAATAATAGTATGTAAACATAAATGCAATATATATTTTATGTAGTAACACATAATCAACACCTTCACTTATCCACAGTTATTTGTTTTGCTAGCTCAAATATTTATGTTAGCATTGAATCAATAAATAACAAATTATGAGACCTATTTTTTTACAAAATATATTAGTTGAAAGAAAATCCTTAACAAATACTAATCGTGTCACAAACCTAAATGTGACAAACCATCAAACCATAACGGTACCTCACAATGTATGGTACATTGAACATATTGGGAAAATACATTTTACCTCTTTACATCTCTTTAGTGTTTGCCTTCGCCGCAATGGGAAGTAATTCTTAAATTGTCTTTCTTCTAACAGAAAATTAAGTCTTCTGCCAACTACCATTAATATTTGCGTGTACAACATTACAGCAGTATACCACCGCCCTGCCTTACACGAGATTCAAACCAAAACCTCCTAACATTTTTGCAAACAACTATGCGAAGATAGTTCGTCAGATTTATTAAGAATTCAAATTTGTATCAAATACTCTATATAACAATACCGGACACACTATCTGATTATTGGAAACATTTTTTGCTAGCGATTCTAGTGGGAAGTGTTTGATATTAACCTTTTTTACAACTTTGTTTCACATATCTTTGCAGTGTACATATCTGTGATATCCATAAGAAACAGCATACGAAGTTCCACAGAGAACAGTGCATACAATTAATTTTATGTAATGGTTTCAATCATTTCTCACTTGGTGGATGATTTCCATTCTTCGCAATGCTAAAACATACAAGTGTCCAGTATTGTAATATAAAGGTATTTGTTAATTATACAGGCCGTATCCAAAGATGTTTACATATAAACAAATTAAAATGGCTAAAAGTAACAACTCTTAAATTATTTATCCATGGTCATGACAGCTTTCCGGGATTTCTAAAACATTTTACATGCTTCCAAACCTTAAACTGTCGAATTTTGAAAAATTACGAAATAGCTTTTTAGGTATTTACGTAAACTTCATTCTATGTTCGAAAATCGTCTCCATATCTCAACATGTTTAAGATATACTGAGTATTAATTGAAATCACGTTGTATTTCTTTAATATCCTTAGAGGTTACATTTAAAAAATTCCTGAAACGTCTTTTTAGGAATATGTGATGTATCCATACTCAAACAAATTTCACCTCAACATATCAATGGGTTTAAAAGTTATCGAAGATTTATTAAAAACACATTTAACTGATTTTCACTCTCTTAATTTTAAAGTTCGGTAATATGTATTTTGTAAGCTTCATTGTGAATAAAAATATCCTCGATATCTCAACGTGTTTAAGCGCTATCGAGGATTCACTGAACAATTATTTTAAACCTTTTCGCCTCGTTGATTCTCGGTTTTCGAAAAAAAAAAAAAAATTATATTGGTTACTTCGGCATAATCCAATCAGAATTTCATGTTTCTAGGCCCGATAGTTTCGGCTGAGCGTTGATGAGTGGGTGAGTGGTACACTTCATTTTATGACTAGAGATTGCAATTCCATGCGATGTAACTTGGATGATCAATATAATGCTATCAACGCCATAATTAAACGTAAATAAAGAATTGTGAACGCACACTGCAAAGTAATAAAATGCAAAAATTTATACATAAAATCAAATACCGCGCATTTAATACCATGAGAAAATAACTGGCAAAAATGTACATCAAGTTAGAAGGTCGATTTGACTGCCATCAATAAATTTTTGTTTTAAGGCCAATAACTGCTTTTGTGAGTAGTTTATTTCATTTGTGAAGAGATGTGTGTCCGCATGTTGAAGTCTCTAATGACTGTCAGGGTCTGCCCGATTGTCTTCGTGAATCACGACTGGTTCTTCCCGGAGCAACACAGCGCACTCCTCTCAGCCAACATGCCTCTGTGGCAGCAGAGCTAAGGCCTCCGTCCATAACAGCGCCATTGTGAGTTTTTTCCTTGAACTCCTTGTTACTGTGCATCCCAGAACTAGGGACATAGATCCACAAGTAGATGTACTGTCATCCTCGTCATTTACCCAGCCAGCATCCATATATCCCTCCACTATTGGAACTGTCGTCTGGTGTCTGTTCACTATTACAAGTTCAATGTCCCTTTGATGTACCTCAAAGCGCAGTTTTCGTACCTGCTGACGAAACAAAGTGCAGCAGTCAAGTCAAGTCTTATTCGCACAGCTGCATACATCAACCTTCCAATCAGCTAATAAACTGGTTTTTGTTTAACTTGAGTCTTCCCTCCTTCGTGTTTTGAGGTATGCAAAATCCTAAATAGTTTGATGCTTTTCTAAAGTCTTTCACTTTGAAATTTTTCTCCAGGTTCCTTTTACCATTTCAACTGGCTTCTCTGCATTTGCCACAATCAGAAAATCTTCAACATATAGTAGCACGTACACTTTTTTTTTCTGGAAAGACTTAAGTAATTAACATGTTTTGATCTTACAAAACATTTTTGTTTCATAACCTTGTTAAATCCCTCATCCCAGTAATTTAGGGATTTTTCAGGTCGTAAAGAGACTCATTCAGTCTCATCGCAACCTATCGTTCCGGTTTAGCCATGTTCATGTCTACCTACTGGATCGTCGCGCACAATGATTCCATAGCTTTTATATTGTCTGCTGGATTCAATTGTTTTTCTCATGAGCTGATCTACTTTGAAGTCTTCTGCAACTTCATCTTATCGAGGACATCTGTCACTTTCCAAACTTAGTTCACTGTTGTCGTTGGCTTCTTCATTTTTGCTTGCGGCTGTTTTCCGATGTTCCAAATTTTATAAGCTAAAATCTCATGTCACACACATAATGAACACTTTCCCTTAGTACCAATTCGTAGTTAATGCAATACACAGTGGATTTCTAAACGTCATCTTGTACAAATTACCTTGCTGACGTCCAGTCGTACGAACTTCGTTTTCCTGAATGAATTTGCACTTTTTTTTGTCGTGTCATTTCGAATCCCTTCCACAGTACCGCCCTGACTAAGCATAGGTTAAATTTAGGTCTTGCACAAACAAGACATCATTTACTTCTGATTTCATCCACCGACTTTCCATTCAAACCTCCGCTTTAACTGCATGTCCATGGTTGTTAGCTTGGAACCGTTTCCTACAACAATTCCCTTTTTATTTCAAGTTGCGGAAATCCCAGAAAAAAATGTCTCTGTGAGCATAAATGCTTCCTGGCTAAACTGCTTGTGTGCCAGTCTTCAGAGCCTTCTCCTATTATTGTTGTGCTTGTGAATAAACTGAAACTAACCCCTCTATTTTGTGCACCTCTTGTGCGCCTCTTTGTGCACTTCTTTGTGCACCTCTTGTGCACCATCTTGCACGCCATTATCTACAATGTTTCATTTGTAACCAGGTTTCTTACAGTAAAATCATGTTAACCTGCCTGTCTCATGTCTGGCTGCAGTTTCAATTTTCCAGCAATTTACCTTCATGTGTCCCGGCTTGCCACAAGTGAAACATTTGTGAGAATCTAACTCAACCGTTTTTTAGACATTAAAGCCCCTTCTGCAGTAGACTTTTCTAAGTTTTCTTCCTCATCTGTTAAGAACCTCAAGGTTAATATCGAATGTTTATGGCCCTATACTGGCACCGACTCCCAAGCCAACACAAAAGACTTTATATGTGTGTATATATACACATACATATATCAGGTACGGACATTAAAATTTTTGTAATTAGCATTTGCTCTGACAACTTCTCTCCGCGCTGTTTCAGCCAGCCTGTCAGTGCCTGCAGTTTAGAAATGACCTTTATATTTAACTGTGAAAAATATATGTTGCGATTGATGTTGACTCACTTCTGAATGGTGCTCGTAAATATACAGCAATTTCTCCTACATTTCATTGGCAGACTCACGTGTTAAGAGAAGCCTCATGTATTCAATGTGCTTCATCAGTACCTCATGCGCTTCGTTATCTTGTTGTTCCACATCTTTGATGATTTTTATATTCACTCTTTCAGATCTTGACCGTTTTACATGGTTTTCAATTCCTGGCCAGTTACGATAACAAACAAATCCTTTCACCTGAGGATCACACTCATCTTAAACTTCCACAAATTCCAATTATTTTCGTTGACCAGTTTCAGTAGCCAACCAAAATTTTCACATTCCATGCTTCGGTTACTTATTCAATAACTCGATATTATATCGAGGCTGGGCTAAAAACCTCTTAAATTGCTAATAATTAAATCCAGTTTCTGTCGAACAACAGCCCTTACTTATTCGATACCTTTCAACACAATTTTTCTATTGTTTCTGCTACTCATATTGTTTGGAAATGTTGCCCAACTAACGCACTAGACATTTTGTTGACTTTAACCGGATCTGATATAAAACATAGTATAGCCTAAAATATTTCTTGACAGAAAAATATAAGGTCGTTAGGTTACGAGAAAAGTTTAATTAATGAAAAAATACAGCACAGTGGATGTAAAGGATGAGGTAATTCATGATACGAACAGTACCATATTAGTCTGTGACCAAACCTGAGGGAGAATAATCGTTAGTAAAAAAGTCGCCAGGCACTTTGTTTACTACAAAAATTACATGCTGCTGCGAACAGCCTACTATACATTTCCGCTCACTGGCATCGCGGACCTACCTCGTAAACCAAGCGCCTGTCGACTTTTAATAAAACAGTATTTCTGGTAAGTTTTGGTCACTAAGTTACATGGTGAAATCAGTATCCTTGAATATCCCAACACTCTGTAGAGCTACACATATTAATTACTGCTTTGCTAACGAACATAATTTAATATGTATGTACATGCGATTTTCATGAGTAAAATTTAGAAATGCCTGTAACCATCGTGTGTTCTACACATGTTTTGTAGATATGTGAGATATTACAACAGCACGAATGTCTAGCCGGTGACCATGGCAACAGTAGCTGTGCGGAGTATTGCAGTCGAATATGAGCGGCGACTTGTCCAGCGAGATTGGCGTTGACGAATATCGCGATCTCAAGCACCACTCTTACATATCTGACCGACAGTTGTGTGATCTGTTATCACGAGCATGACATAAATAAACCCAACCGCTTGTTGTATTCTACGTCACCTTTACAATACACTCCCTGACGCTGATACACAGCTAACATTTCATACCATCACTACGCGCGGATACATTTATTACAGCACTAAATTATCTTAATTGTAGATCACACAGAAATAAAACAGACTTGGCCCATTGTACCACGGTTCTCTCAACTAGTTCACTTTCAACACGATCAGATTCGTTTATCTTTACGTGAGTTCTGAAAATGTTCCGTTCGTCATTAGTTTCAATAACTATATTCTACAACTAAATTTTTCTTACACTAATGAGTTTTATTGCATTGCTGTACGTAAAAAAAAACGCAGCAATAATATTGCTAACAACAATGACTCCTCTTGCAGTAAGAATACAGTGGACAGGTTAGTTAATTTTAGATGACAAATTATTTTATATCCCAAAAGGTAAATTACCTATATTAATTTGAAGTTTGAATGTCTCCCGAGTGTAAACAACAACTGTAAATATGCATTTCTATCGAATGTGAATGCTAAGTAAAAAACGTTTGTCTTGCAATTGGGTCGAGATATAACGGTATCTATCCTCGATCATAGATCACAGATTCTACAAGACGAAAAAATGTTCACAACTAAACAACTGTCCATACTATACTAGTTGATAGTTTTAAAAAAAAATATTTCACACAGCCCAAAGAATCACAAAACCACAACTCAAAGATAAACCATTTTGATAAAACACGTCATGTCGCTTCTGTCATTTATGTGTTCTGTGCGTAGTCTGTGTAAATGTCACTTTACCAACTCTTCTTAACATTTTAACCAACATGTACAAGAATATTGGAAATAAAATCAATTTACATAATATACGAGCTAATACCAGGAAGGTAATATTTACTATAATTTAACATGTAACGTAAAAATGTAAGCCACATTTATTTTGAGTGACCTAGCAGTATATAAGTGGGTTTTGCAAGATATTATAGAAGATAAATAGTGACACTTATATTCGGAGACAACCAAGATCATGGTGATAGTAACAGTCTAGAGTGTTGAGCGGATATGGATAAGTAACATCGATATCGGCCGATATTGGCGCTATCGGATTGGAAAATATAGGGTAGTGATTATCCCGATACTGACTACCGATATTACGATGCGTAATACAGTAGAACTTCAACGCAAGGTTCTCTCTATCTTACATTTTCTTATATCTTACGCCAATTTGTTTTCTTCCCCGCAATATATTTACATTTACAATGATACACATTTCTGCAACACTCACATAAGAAAAAATGTATTTTCCTTTGTTTGCCTATGATACGCTTTGCAAATCGCATTGTTTAATTATAAAAACATGGAATAAGAATTTGCAGACGTGAAATGCATTATTTTATGCATCAATCTTAGGTAACATACCAGAGAGCATACAATAAGAGCGTTATAAATCCCATGTTTAACAACGAGAATCTTATGTTTCACCGAAAACGTCAGAAATGACAATTTACATCACTGTAATACCAACTTCAGAACACTCGATGTGGCGCAGTTTTATTGGTACCTCTTCTGCATTTTTTAAAGGGATTACTTTGGCTGTTTACCTTCGTGAAATGCTCAATCGTGAATTACGTACAATAAAACACTCACCGTTCGGCATTTTATAAAAAAATGTATTGAAACATTACCAAATTAAATAAATATGAAATCAGCATCAGCAGGTTGGATTCTGACATACGAAATTACGAACGTTATAGGTGGTTCAACTGTGAGTAAAGAAGATTTAAGACTAAAGTGTCAGAAGTGCCATGTTCGCGTAACATAATTTCCGTCATTACAACGGTTAAGAAATGGGCATATGTTTACTAGAAACATTTTGTTCAGAATCACCAGTACTATCGCCCCTCAAAGTGTGTATCTTTCCTACCGTCTCAACCTGTATATATATAAAATACAATAAATGACTACAAGTTAGCTACTGTAAAACATGCTACAGTTAAATTTGAGTAATGCTTCTACTATGCAGGATTAATGATGTATAATAAGCTTCCTAAAACAATTACTGATGAAAGTAATATTATTAATTCATGAAATTATTACATTGTTTAATTGGTGATCAGTGTTTTTATGATTGTAAATAAATAAATGAATATTTAAATGTACATTGATGACGAGCTTATAATTTATGAATGTTTTAATTATTATATTCAATTAATTTTATTAATTTTGAGTAATTGACGTTATAAACATGTGAAGAGAGCTTATGGTATTGATTGTAGAAATGTTGTTATTTATCGTGATTCTCAAATGTGATTACCGGTATCTATGATGTTAGGTTTTAATATTTCTGTACTGTGAAATCAAGTATACTTTGTATGAAGAAATAAAATTTTAAATTGAGAAATTCTACACCCTATAGTCTATACGCTCTGGTCAGGGGTCATCAGAAGAATAAAATAAATAAAAACCCTTTCGAATTGGAGTGCTGAAATGTTAAGTAAATATTTTTGTACGCCTTAGGTAAAAAATGCGTGTTACCTGATTGGAAATATTTTATTACATGTAGACATCAGTGTTTACTAAATATTTACGATTACACAGCGCTAAGGTATTCTGACATATCACTCCTAGAGAAAGAACGCAACGAAATAAAAGAAAAATTTTAAAGCATTGAAGTTTTAAAAAAATACTCGCTTTACAGTGGCTTGAATTCACCAAATTCAATGATAGAACATGGCCTAGAAAATGTGGTTCGTGCTACTAGAAACATCAACATGCTAAAAAAAGGAAATTGGTCATAGACTTGGTAAATTATTGATCGTTACAAATTTAATAATTTTCGTGAAGAATTTTCCTTCACAAATATTTATGAATAAATGTTATACATTCTTTATAAATAACGAACACCTCTCAGGTAACAAAACATGCCTGTATATTTTTTATACATGCAAATATCACCAGTCACGAAATATATAAACAGTATTTTTACAATAACGCATTAAATGCTACTGTTTAGTTACTATACAAAATCCATTTACTTTGTACCTTAATAAATAATTATGCAGCATAATTAAGTAAGAGTGAGTTGTGCCATCGAAATTTACAGAAAGTAATGTGAACACTTATACACAAATTTAACGGTCTATTACAGTACAAAATTAAAAAAATTTAAAATTAAAGAAACACAAGAACTCGTGCAGGGCTTATCTTGGACTGCCTGAAATAAAAAAAAAACAATTTAAGTAAAGTGAAATTTCGTTAGGAAAAATCAGGGAATTAATTTGGAATCCAGGAAAAATAGTGGACACATCCTGAAGGTGGGGTGTGGTGGGGAGGGCTGTCTACCGCAATTTTCTTTACCATGTTTTTATTTTTATATTTGTAACAGTAATTTTTTACTTGTTTCAGACACAACACGTGACTAAATTTTCTCTTATAAAAACTTTACATCTCACTTAGCTTTTGCGTAATTGCTCTTTAAAGCAAACATTTTCATGTTTTCGTTTTAAGGACGACACTAAAACCAACTCACTTGCCAAACTGAAAAAAGTCGCAGTGAATAACAACGTTGTAGGCTACAAGTACAGATATATTATTCCATTAAATAAAATATTTTTGTATAAAAAATCATTTAATTTTTATTCTAAATTCCAGCATTTTTATTTAAAGTACAAAACAGACGTTTATTCTTTGTTTTTATGTACTTGACATTGTGGCATGTTACGTATTTATTCACTGTGAATTTTTTCCGTTTGGTATGTCAGTTGGTTTTAGTGTAGTCCTTAAAACGGAAACACACAAATTTCAACATTAACAAGCCATTACGCGAAAACTATGAGGCAAAAAAATCATAAGAGCCAAATGTAGTCACATTTTGTGTCTTAAGTAAGAAAAAAATGTCTGGTAAAAATAAAAGATAAAAATGTTGTAATGAAAATCGCTCTATACTCTCCGATCTGCCAGCACTAAAACAGTAAAAAAAAAAAAAAAAAAAAAAAAAAAAAAAAAAAAAAAAAAAAAAAAAAAAAAAAAAAAAAAAAAAAAAAAAAAAAAAAAAAAAAAAAAAAAAAAAAAAAAAACACTTTAGTGCTTGGTCACATACACTGTCAATGTATGCAAGGGCTCTTTTTAGTCATCCCAAATAGCAAATAACACTTGTGCAAATCTGATCGTGATAAGCAGCCCACAGGCAGTAAGCATTCGGTATGCACCCGCGGCCACATGTGGCGTACATGATGCGTAATGAAATCACCCACACATTAAACACAAGTGTACCACAAGCATTCTTACTATACTCAGATGCTTGTGAGTTAGTTTGCTAATATGCATTTGGACCGTATACTGAAATATGTCAATCGTTTTAAACTAAGTTGCCCAAATTAAAATTATTTCAGTATAACTACAAACATATTTACTGATATGGCCTGAATAACAACCATTCCAGCAAAAGTAGACCATCATACTAGCGAACGTTCGCCGCTTCTGCCAACAGTTGGCCAACTGAAAAATTATTGTATTTGCTGCTAGGGAAATTATAACGTTATTCTGTTTAAAAAAAAAGTATGATGTTAGTAATCACGTAGAAATCTGTAAGATGTGTTTAATGGTAGGAACTTCACTGTGCGAACAAGAATGCGTGTAATTATTTGTGTCTGTATATAATATACAAATTTAAGGCGCAATATTATTATAACTATAAATTTATGCAATTTGATGTATTTTATTTTTTTGTTGTCAAATTTGATAACCAATAAAAGAAACGTTAAATAAAAACTAAACAGAGTATGGAAGTAATTATGCTAACCAAAGGTATTGTGGAGGCTATGTTGTCTTTATTTATGTCACAAAATGAAAAAAAATAAATAAAATTATTAAAAAAGTGTTCAGGGGATCTTAACACTGTGGTTAACGGAATGTATTGAATATTTTATTACATATTTGAGTGGACACCCTGAAATAATGCTGGCCATGATGTATACAAGACAGTAAAAATATGACGCTAATGCAATGACAAGGCCTACAACTAAACAGTAGTCGTGACTCATCTAGCGAAGACGGTAGAGCTAGGAGAATACGACAACAAGGCTGTAGGAATTACGTTGTCTGTACACGTTTCTGCAGTCGGAGAATACTGATGTTCCTTGGGGGGCGGGTAGTCTGTACGTTTAGTCACGACAAAGCCATGTTAGGTAGGCTTCACAGACGTGAGACCCGCACACTCCTCACGACAACCGCCTATTCACGTTGAACATTTTAGAATAGCGCCCCAGACAGCGCACCTATCCCTGGGCGGAGAGCGGTCATGACTTCAGAACTGGGTGAGTCCTTTCACTATATACTTCTATCTCCTCTCTTCCTGTACTCTCTCTCTCTATATATATATATATAGTTACATAAGAGGCTTTATACTGAGTCGTTAAATAAAATAGTTTAGATTATATATTTCCTCGTTTCCTTAAACAAAAAGCCACATTCGCACAACCCTAATAATTTTTCTCCACATTTTTTATAGACTGTACTTCTTCACAAGCAACCAATGGCTATGTGAGACGACGCTGTTACAGCAGTAGGTTGTGTCAGTTCTATATTTTACGTGGTTGGTACGAAAAGTAGTCTGTTAGGTTTTCTAGGTTATGTGACCAGGATGTACAATCATCAAAGGTTCGTCAGGTTGTGATCAGACAGATAAAAGCAATTACCATAGATTTCATTACAGCGACAACTGTGAATGTCAACAAAAACTGGCTTTCTATAATATGTGTGTTATATCCAGAAAATTTTACACGTAATATAGAGAGATGGTTCACATAAAATTTGCATTTGTGGGTTGCATGTTGATTTTGTTCAGATCTGTGTTCATATTCTTCACAGTGTGTTTCAGCAAAGGAAACAGATTGTAGAATGCTTCAATTGTAGAGATCGTGTAGCAGTAACAAAGAGTATTGAGTTACAAACTCTAATCATTTTCGTTCCATCTTTGCAGGTAAAACAAACTGCTCTGTTAAGCAAAGGCAACAAACACTGCAGACCTTATTTTATTTATGGATATGCTGCTTGACATCGTAAGCAGTAACTGCGTGAAAGCCAAAAATGGAAAACATTTAAGGTGTGCAATTTCTAATACGTCGAGTCATATTGGGTTTTGGAATGAAGCTGTTCAAGTTTATAAGTCATTCCTTTTCGTGGACAGCAAAGGGAAAACAAGTAGGCCTCCTTTTGTAAAAAATTGGCTACACACAATAGAAGGCTTACAAGTTATTCTGAGAAAACTTCAGAAGAAGGTATTTAAATTTATTTTTCTGAGAGCGTTGAACCAAGATCATTTACTTCATAATTTGATACGCTCTTGGTGAATAACTTCACTTCACCACACGCTGTGGGTTCTAATTGTATCAAAGATAACTTTCAAGGCTCGCTTGATACATTGCATGTGTTTCTTGAAGAAGGGAGTGCCACAAGTTACTTAGCCCTTCTGATTCGAGTGTAAGTGTGGACGTGGTTGATGTTTTTTTGCTCTGTAGAAGATGAACCTTACTGTCCGAAAAATGACAAGAACCCATTGTCAGCTAGCACTAAAGAGTACATAAGTGGGTATATCGCACACCAGGTAATGAAGAAAGTTGGAGACTGGGGAGTGCAGGGACTACTTATTTTCTGTTGGCCCCGTTGATAATTGTGAGGTCATAACTGCTAGGGCTTATACACCTACTTCATTAAGGTAGCCAAACACATGTTTTAGTAGGATCTGTGTTTTTGTACCTGATTGCATTTCAAAACATTTGCCATCGATTTGTCACATGCGACAAGCAAAATACGTTCTGATTATTCGTATCGTAATGAAAATCGACAACTGTTTTCTCGTGTAAGACCCATGATTTGTGTAAGTTTGTGATGGATTTACTTGTCTAATTATTTGAACACTCATGGTATAACTCCATTAATCGCATATTAGGTGAAAGAATTACTCATACTGCAGATTATTTTCACAGCGCTAAGAAGGCTGCATGTCTTAAATTTAAAAATTCTTAATAAACAAGACTAAAATCAAACTCGCAAGATCTACTGATATTTGAAAGATTTTAATTTGTATTTTAAGGTGAGTTGGTTCTGTTGTGATTTTTGTTCTCTTAGATGTTCTGTTATAGTCAGAGATCAGACTGTACAGTGTGTTTATTAACCTGACTTGTAGTTTTGTCTGATGAATATGTTGTTTACAAACTAGTTAAATAAGTGTATGCTTGCTAGCAATGTGTTCATTCCATTTTAAAGAACGTACAGACCAGAAATATCACTAACACGTGGTGTAGTCTGTGGACAAATAGTACCTGGAAGAGTTGTAAGAAACACATTGCTTGAAATGTTACTAGCAATTTGTACAAAATGCATATTCCTTGAAAAAGTAGTGTCTACAAATGGAAAAAAATTTTTATGTTAAATTAGGTTCATTCAATTGAAAAATCTGTACTTAATGGTTTTATGAAGTTATGAAATGTAATTTTGTCGGCACTTTGCAAAGCTCTCCAACTTTGTACAACAGGTTGACACTTATGTTATTTTGAATTTTGATATTCCCAATTGGAATTTTACTTATTTTGTGTAATAGAACACTCATTTTTGTAATTACTTGCAGATTTATAAATTTTCCGATTTCAATTTGGTGATTGGTTGTTAGATGGTTTCTGAACAAATTATAGTATCCTAAACTACTACCCGACTCCACATTTTATTTACAGTAAGCTTGCCAATTAAATGTCCCTGATACATGGCATATAAAGCTATGCAACATATAAGTTGGTCTAACAACTACAGTACAAACCGAGCAATGCCGAATACTGTGATATAACTACAAACACACCAACAGGACAGTTCAAACAAGCCATAATTAATTCAAACATAAACTCTCAGGCTAAACTATTTGCTGCACACCTTCAGCCTCTCGCAAACCTAACAATTGACTCGTGTTACAACACACTATTAATGAGGTGCTTACCATCCTTGGACTATAGTGCTGAACTAAGACACTGGTAACTACTGTAGCCCAGCAGTGCATCGCCATATGAACCCAACCCCCCAGGCCTTGACTTACAATTACGTTGGCACATTTTCAAATTTCTCGCTGCAACCTAGTTTGTTTGCGCTTTGACTGCTAGGTGTACTAGTTCCCAAACTTCGCTTACCGTCTACCATACTAGATTGCAGGATGCCACCGAGGAAGCTGCCTCAGCCTGTATAACGTCACAAACAATCACATGAAAATTATTGTTGTACATTTATCATAAGTACAAGTCTGTTTAGCATACCTATAAATTTTTGTGTACATATCTGTTGTTAACATAAGAAAATTGTTAGTTTTTGTCAACATGTTTAGTTTCAATGTACTCAGTAATTACTTTCCGGCACTTAATGAAAACATTGTGTATACTGGTTCATGCTATAACCGAACCAAATTCCATTAGAACATTCCCAATTGATGGTCGGTACTACAGTTTTATAAGGTTTTGGAAGATACTGCTTGCTCTCAGTGTTTGAAGCATGTGCAGTAGGTACCAATCCATTTCCTTTCCACATACAGTAATAGAAAGTAGTGCACAGCAGAAACTAAATGGCCAAATGTTTTGAAATAGGTATAATTTCTTTTTGTTTTTTATGACTTTAGGAACGATGATAATGCTATTCACTTGCAACACTAAAATTAATTTTTTACTTCTCATACATCAACTCATTGCAGAGGTATCGTATTGCACGTCATGTGCAACTGTTAAATATATGATAGATTTACACAACTGATGCGTTTACTGTAAACATTGTTATCTCTGATTTTATAATAACATATATTTCATCTGTGTGTTTCCAAACAATTTGAACAAACCAAAAATGTTTACTAAGCACTGTGAGCATTGTTTGAATTTTCTGCATTTAATTGTAACATGTGCTGTGACCAACCTTCACAGAATGTAAGCAACGCACGCTCTTATATAAAGGGCTGTGTCATTTAAGTTGTTACTACAGTGCAAATTGACTACTGCAAATATAGAATTTGAAACATTTGTATTTATGAGTGTTATGTAGTGTATTTACTTTCAGTTTATATGTATCGGCCGTTTGGAGTTTTGTGATTGAGAGTAGCATTTTATGAGCGCTTTAAAATGATTTTAAAATATACAGTGAGAAATGCACTGTTACAATTGTGGAACATTTGTATTCATTGCTACATGTTGCAATAATGGAATATCAAGTAACATGCACAATTTCTTTACCTAATTTTTTTCTGGAAAGTCACTGTTTTACTGTGTAGGGCGAAAATTTCAGTTTTAGTTTTTTTTACAAAGATTTTAGAGTTAACTTTGCACACATTATAAAACTGTTTGCATGTATTCAGTCTCAACTTTGCTGACCTATAATTATTGAACATTGTGATCACAAACGAAAAAATTTAGCAAATCTTACCAGGTCACTTTTTGTAAACATGCGTGAGCAGCCACCTTCAATTTGAACTTAATTTTCTAGCCCAGTATGTGTTCAGCATCACTAGCACACATTGTGTTCTTTCCTAGTTTTAAACTTGCCGTTTTTTTGTAGTGTAAATTTCATACACATTTTTTAAGACAAGTTGCAAATATTAGAGGGTCGCATCACTACTAGTTCTAGTAGACAAAGGCTACTGTATTTACTAACTGTTCTGGCTGTAATTTCTGAATAAAAATGTCTCATGTTAGCTTGCAATTATTCTTCGACCCACAATTGCAGCAGCCAGCTTGTA
This sequence comes from Medauroidea extradentata, assembly GCA_003012365.1. Classification (NCBI taxonomy): domain Eukaryota; kingdom Metazoa; phylum Arthropoda; class Insecta; order Phasmatodea; family Phasmatidae; genus Medauroidea; species Medauroidea extradentata. Next base: position 25,683 of record PNEQ01070651.1, read on the forward strand.
TCCATCGGTGACCTCTAGTTTTGTACAAAGAGAAGCACCAAGTTGCTCCTCAGTTATCCCTCGCGCATGATATCTGCATCTAGATCAGTTGAAAACATCTGCTAACAAGGACACTGAATTTACTTGTCAAACTTTGCTTTATTCATTTGGGTTCAGCTTTATTACCATTGTCAAACAGTAGCAAATGTTAGTAACACAGTTCTTTGACAATATATTTCAATTTTTCATACGTCGTAACTTTTACCTGATTTATTATATTCACTTTAGTATTATATCTAATCTCATTCTGTAGCCTATTCGCTATGAATCGTTTTGTTCGTGAATTTTTTTGCAGCAAATTATTTACAGTATGGCCTATTATGGAACAAATACAGTACTGAGATTACATTTACATAGTAATACAACTCTTGAAATTAAGGGTAGTGATTGCCACACATGCGAACTTAAATATGTATTTAGCTTCCGAATTTGATATTAATTTTACATGTAATTATTTTGTTTGGCATTTACGAAAAGTGATTTGCTAGCCTGGGTAGAGTATACTTTGAACTCGGTATATTTATAAAGTGATCCGAATGATACGTTCTTGTGTCCGAATAGTGAATGTAACTAATTGCTTGGATGTTTGACATTAAAACGTAACTAACCTGCAGTGATGAAGAAAACTTGGCCATTTGACAGATATATTGTTAACTTCAGCAGCTTACTTTTCATAAATAATTTTTGTACTCCCTCAGACATTATTTTTTTACACAAAATGTTAATAGGCAACCAAACCTTTGCACGCATATGTTTGCAGAATAGTTACACTAATATCTGGTAAAATTAAAACTATAAATTTGCATCATTCATTTATATTTTCAAATATTGTCACTTGCATTTTCGCCTCAGTGAATTATTTACTAACCCATTACTTTCATTCTGCTTTATATCTCTCGTAGTTTTCAATGTACAGTTAAGACACTTTTAAGAAATTTTCCGTGTGAGCGGGTTTGTGCTTAATAAATAAAACAATTTTTCTTCCGTCTGCATACATACACTATTGCAATTTAACCCTTTTGAGAAGTTTTCCTGGATAATAAACATTACTTCTTTCTGTCCTAACGCATATGGCTTAGTAGGGTTCGACTGCACGCTGCAATGAAGAGAGTGCAACGTTATAAACAACTGATAAGTTTTGCGTGAAATACCTCATCGCCGTTAATATTTGTTTATATTTACAAATTACGCCAAGGATTAAACCCATGTTAGTCTGTGTAAACAAATGTGCCCTTTCATTGGCACGTATAAAGTAAATGTATATTACCGTTCCAGGTGTCGGCACATCACACTGATGCTGTTCCTAGTTTTGCTTTTCATCTCCCATAGACATAACTCGTAATACATAAAACCAATGTTTATTTGTATGTATCATGTTGGAACTGTAGGTAGTAAGATCTGAAATATATGTTTTTCTTGACTTTGATTATTTTTATCGGTTTAATGTAATCTTGAAATATTAATGTGTATACTGGATGAAAAATGTTGTGATGTATGGGAGATATACGTAAATAAACTGTTTACAAATAATTCAAATTTAATATGAGAGACAACCACCCAAGTTTGTAAAGTAAAAGGTATTTGCAGTACAATTAAAAGTATTTTATTTCATACATTCTTTCTCTTTTGGTGAGGGGAGGGGGAGGAAAAACAATAAATTGTAATGGAAGTTTCGTCAGTGACAAATTGAGGTATCTATAAGTATCAACATTTACATCTGACTGTTGGGTTTTGAATATTGTTTTGGGTTTAAAATATATAATCTTGGAAAGGTAAATCTGTGTAATGTAAGGATTATTTTTTCCTTATTTACAACTAAGGTGCATGGCTTTTGATATATATTTTTACTTAAGAAAATATAATTTAAATTAAAATATCCATACCCTAAGAGTGATCATTTTAATGCTTTACTTTACATACTAGGTAAAATTTGTCATCACGAAGTCTTTTAAATGGTGCAGCTTAACATTATTGACGCGTAATAGGGTTACCTATATGTTTTATCACCTGTGACATTCCGAGTAGGAATATGTGACATTTTGTGTGGTCGATTGCTGTGAAAGTACTAGAAGAGGCAATTCAGTTACATACATTTTTGTAGATTTTATGATTACATGGTATATTTGCTGCTGACGTCATTAAATTCTGAAATGGATAGGAAAAATGTATTGTTGTGCCACTTATTATGAACTGGAGAGTACATAAGTGCTGCTTCGGAAGAACTAAAACATTCAACTGTAGATATTTGGTGAGTACTGTAAACTGGGTATACTTTGCACCAGCATGTAAAAATTTGCACCACCAAAAAATGTATTTTTATGCTGACAGTTGAAAGACAAGTGATTGTATTCTATGGCATTAAATTATATATATATTTTTTTTAAATAGCCAGTCATAACGTGTCTTTATTTCACCAAACGACATAGGAACAAATATTTTTGGTGATGCGAAGTTACCCATGCTGGTGCAAAGTATACCCACTTTACGGTGCGTGACTTGAGTCTCAGTTGGTGTAATTTCTCAAACAGGTGGAATAAATATTAGTAGTATATTTTGGCGGGTTCTGGCACAAGGGAATGGGGGATCGGATTGTCGGATTCGATGATGACGTCACCACCGCCATATTGGATGACGTCACCGCCGTCATCTTGGATGATGGCACTGCCGCCATCTTGAATGATGTAATTTCCCCGTTTTTACCTCAAAATTTCCCTTTTTTACCTCAAAATCAATAAAATTTCCCATTTTTCCCTCAAAATTTCCCGTTTTACCCTCAAAATTTTCCGAATTTCCCTCAACATTTTCCCGGAAAACTAAAAAAATTCCCAAAAACACCGTATTGCTCAATCAGGCTGGAGGAGGCTGAAAAGGAGCAATAAGAAGCCTGAATGAGCAATATCTCTCATCGGCAATTATGTTTCCAGCATCCATCTTGTCCGCTATACCTGCTGTCAATTAATTCAATCAAATAAACTATAGGGATTTTCTCAGAGTTTTCCGAAATTTTTTCTAATTCGCATTCCTACCAACCCCCACTTATACCTCATATTGTAAAAATATATTTCTAGTCAAAATAAGTTAAGTAAATATCTATACCTCACCTGTATGAGCTCCCCCACTCTCTTTCATGCTAAAAAACTTAAACCCGACTACTTCCCTAGCTATTCCCGAACAAGTTTCAATCAATTCAATCAAATAAACTATCGGGGTTTTCTCCAAGTCCTCCCATTTTTTTTTTTCGATTTTACATTCTAAACACACCCCACTCACATCTCATAACATAAAACATCTCTTTAACAAAATTAATTTAAGTATTTAACTATATCACGCCTAGACGAGCTCCCCCACCACACCCCCTAGTTATTTCCGAACTATTACCATAAAATCCAATAAAACAAGTATAGGAGTTTTCTCCGAGTTTTCCGAAAACTTTTCGATTTCGCCTTCCTACCACCCCCCACTCATACCTCATACAGAAAATATATATTTTTTAGATTAAATTAAAATAACCAACACTATATGCCTAGATGGGGCTTCCTTAGTGCCCCACCATACTTTACACTCAAGTCACTGGCAGGCACCTTCCCCTCCCCTCATCATCGCCAACCTGTTTTGACCTTCACCTTTCTTCCCAAGTCACTACATACATGCGAATCACGTGCTCATCACGTGACACTCCTCCCCTCCATACCATGATGTCATCCTGTACCACCTTCCCCTCCTTGCCGAGTCAGCACGTAAATGTGTTGCAGTTTGGCGCAATATTGTACTTCCCCTTACTCCCCCATCACATTAGTCGTCACATTCCTGAGATGTGACATCATATTGGTGTTGTAGCATGGCGCAATTCTATAGGTGACTTTCAGTATCAATCTCGTGAGCACATTTCCCCATAGCTAACCTCTAGGTCGGGCTGCAAGTAGTTACCGATCGTCTCCTAGGTGGTGTTGATTATTAGGACTTTGGTGCTGGGTCTTTCCACCAGGAGAACTAGTAGCTACGCCAATCTTCTTGGTTCCAGTGTCGTCAGCTAGATAGCGTTAGTGTTGTAAGTACTAATGGTTCAGTCCGTCTCCATTTCCAAGTATCACCATTAGGAGCGCTACCCCACCTAACCTAACTTAACCTGACCTGTCCTTCTAACAAGTCACATTTCTAGCTTTGTCTCTGTTCTTCCTTTAAGCAAACACTTATTTTCCCTTGTATGTCTGTCTTGTATTACTTTTTTTTAACTCGTGTACTGCTTTTAAGTATTTTTATCACTCCCTCCACACCTCTGCTCTCTCTCCCTCCACAATGCTTCTCTCTCTTTCCCCACCCTCCATTCTCTCCACCATCTTCTCTCTCTCTCCCTCTCCCACCACCCTCCTCTCCATCCACCCTCCTCTTCACTCTCTTACTCAACCATCTTCATCTCTCTCCACCCTCCTCTCTCTCTCCACCTCCTTCGTTCTCCTTCACAGACATCACATTTTGCTGTTTAGATTTCTGAGTTAAGCCTCCAAAGCATTTTTTTTTTCGTTTTATTAATATTATGTTTTTTATTTAATTTATTGTAAGTTGAACTTTTAGTATGTGGTTTCTAGTGTCGCACAGTACCTACTGATACTTTGGTTTAAGTAATTTTCTTGTATGTAGATAATTGTGTACAGTAGGTTATTTATTTGATTTTTTTTTGGCCTGTATCTAAACTGACCTAACTTAACCTAACCTTACATGTCCTTCTAACAAGTCACATGTCTAACCTTGTCTCTGTTCTTCCTTTAACGTAACACTTGTTTTCCCTTGAATGTATGTCTTGTACTTCTTTTTTAATGTGTATCGCCTTTTAACATTTTTATATCACATTTTTTTTTTGCTTTATGGATTTACATGTGCTCTCTATCTGTCTCTTCACCTTCCCCTTCTAACTCTCTCCAAACTCCTCTCTCTCCCTCCCCTCCTCCTCTCTCCCCTTTCTCTCTCTCCCACCACTATTCTCTCTCTCGCTCCACTCTCATCTCTCCCTCCCCTCCGCCTCTCTCCACCTTTCTCTCTCACACCACTAACCTCTCTCTCGCTCCACTCTCATCTCTCCCTCCCTTTCCTCATCTCTCTCCCTCTCGGATTTTACATGTCGGTTTTCTGTGTTAGGCTTTAAAAGACTGTTTTTTTCGTTTAAATATATGGCTTTAAGATATTTTTCTTGTACGTTGACCTTTTGGTGTGTGATTTCTAGTGTCCCAGAGTAACTTTTAGTGCTTTGGTATTTTCTTGTACGTAGATGATTGTGTTCAATATGCTATTTATTTGATTTTTCAACTGTAACTAGAACTTTGAAATACTATTCGTGATAAACTTCTACTGAATTTTTTTTTCTGAATCTAAAATATCTGAGGTTTTTCAATAGGTGTCAGAACTATTGTATAGATAACATTCTCGAGCTGTTGTGAGACATCGGGTCTACTGTATATCTGTAACTATCCTCAGCGATGCAGTGATGTTCCTTAACCAGTTTCCCGATGTAATCTTAGGGAGTATCGTGATTTCTTCGCTAACCTTCTGGTCACTGCTAATTCTTGTAGCTGCTAGTAGTGTAACAAGCCTCTCTTCATTGTAGTCTTTTAGCAGTATGGGCGTTGCTTTAGGCACTAAACTTTGTCAGATAATATCGTTTAAGCTTATTGTGCGGATCTTCTCAGTGTAGTCAGGATGTATGACACTGTCGGGAGGGATATAATGAACACGACTTACCATTAGCCAGAGTATTATGTGGTAGAGGGTTCACTCCATCTTCGAACATACATCACGTGTCATCTAGTCTATTAAGCGCCAGTTTTGTTGCTAACTCGGGATATAGGTGCGTCTTCCACAATCAGATTTTATATGCAGTTACTCACATAACCTTCTCTCTGTTCAGAGCCCTGATGTAGTCCTCAAAGTAAATTTTCTTTTTTATCACACATTTTTGGAGTCCGTTTTGCCTTTTTACATACATTCTCACAGCACCTGTACGCGTATATCTTTACACACCCTGCTACCAACTCAGTCATTGACACACCGTTACTTTAATCTTTAAATTAGCATATAACCTTTTTTGTTTTGAGGCGCGTAGCTTGGATGACCGATAGGATAGGCTGCTGTATCGAATTCATTCTGGAAGTTAGAATCGGTGAACACGTCTTGGTAAAAGTCGACTGTTAGTATTTTGTAGATGAAACTGTCGGTGTCCATATAGGGCAACTATAAGTCATCATCATACTTAGCCTTCATTATTTTATAATGGAACCGGTAAATGAGCGTCTTCTACGGGTCAAGTACAGCAAGGCAGGGTTAGATGGGCTTATCGAACAAGATTGCTTCATGCTCAAGTTTCACATGCGACATGTTTTCTGAGTAAATATTTCTGTCATTAAAGGCAGGTTGTAGGAGTCAGTGTGTAGGAGTCAGTCCGTAGGAGTCAGTTCGTAGGAGTCAGTTCGTAGGAGTCAATGCGTAGGAGTTGTCACCAGGCCACTGAACGTTAATCGAAAACTGCCTATATATTGTATGGTGAACTTGTCACCGAGAAGTTTCCAAATGTATTCGTTGCGTAGGATGACAGTAATGTCCTAGATTACCTATGCAAGTTCTGCGAAATTAAAGGTTTGATCGTATGCTAGGTTTTTAAAATATACAGGATGTTCCTTCGAACGTCTTCTAAGCAAAATTACAGTGGTTACAAGCACACTAATGTAATTTCCATAATAGTGACAGTGGTTATACACTCTACACCCCTCCACCCATGTATCCTCACTCTTAAAAACCATCTCCTCACACATATATGTACACTCCTTATGCGTGCTCTTCACACGACTAGGAAAGTATCTAAGATAGCACTGCAGGCACCTCACAAAGCACTGCAGGCTCCGCACATATCTCCACAATCTCGCACATACAAAAATATCACTAATGTTGTGAATGACTCCTCGCACTCACCACATTTCCCCACACCCTTCAAACATGTCCCCACACATGTTCTCACACCCTCCGTCCGTGTCTCTACACTCTAAACAACCATCCCCCCACTCACCTATGAACACTCCTCACACGACTATGTAAGTATCTAACATAGCACCGCAGGCACCGCACAAAGCACCGCAGTTGGCACCGCAAGCACCGCACAAAGCACCGCAGGCACCGCAGTTAGCACCGCAGTTAGCACTACAGGCACCTCACAAGACTGTGCATTACCCATACGAAACTACACTCTCTACACAAATATCACTAATGTTATGCATGGCTCCATATACTCTCCACATGCTCCACGCACCCTTCAAACATGTCCCCACACATGTTCTCACACCCTCCACACATGACCCCATAAACCTCCACACATCGTACTACAGGCACCTCACATAAAACAGCATGCACCTCACATAAGACGACATGCACCTCACATAAACACGCCTGCACCTCACTGCACCTCACATAAACACGCCTGCACCGCACTGCTCCGCACATAAATATGCCCGCTCCGCACATAACTACCCCTACTCCGCACACAAATACGCCCGCTCCGCACATAAATACCCCTGCTCCGCACACAAATACACCTGCTCCGCACACAACTACGCCTGCTCCATACACAAATATGCCTGCTCCGCACTGCTCCCCACACAACTACGCCTGCTCCGCACACAAATAAGCCCATTCCGCACATATAACGCCCGCTCTGCAATCATCTCAAGCACCTCATATGCCATCACAGGTATCTGCATACTTCATACATGTCCCCAGACCCTGCAAACATGTTCCTACACATGTTTCCACACCCTCCACATTATCCCCACACCCTGCAAACATGTCCCCATACATGTTCCCACACCCACCACCGAAGACATCGATTGGTCCTGGCTTCACATAATCTCATTCCAGCAAGAATTTAAGGGCTCCGCAGTTATTACCTTTATTTTTACCTACTGTATACTATGATGTTTCCATACGTACATAAAAGTCAGCTATTCACATTGCTGTTATCAATCTCAGACTCGTAAGTCTTCACATTCCCACGGAATACAGTTTCCACATTGACGAACTCGAACTTTACTATCATACCAGACCCTACTATGATTTTAGGGCAGGTTGATGGCTTCCTGGAACAGGATGACGGAGCAGGTTCCAGTTATTGCTCACATAGCTTTTTCTGAGCTGGTCGTGCTACTTTACTCTTACAGATCTTCGTGTGCCTAGCCAGATTGTCGAGACGAGCGAACTAGGCGCTGCAGTAGTTGCACTTCAGCAGATTTCTTTCCATATTATGCTCACAATCTGCCTCATTTCGACGAGCATTGCGAGATTAAGAGAACTGCTTCTTGCGATACTTACAGCACGTAGTCACTTCCCTCTTGACATCACTATTACAGGTATGCAAATGCTTAATCAACTTGTCTTTGCGAGTGATTGTTACACCACACCGCTCACAGACCAGACACTCTTCATATCGTGGATTGAAGTAACAGATCTTCTAATATCTCAGCGTATTATTTCGCAAAGTAAAGACTTTACCACAGAACTTACAGTAAATAATGTTAAACGAAGAATACGGTCCTTCCAGTACGCTAGTTCGTTCTTCTACAAACCAGACAAACCTAACCTTAAATCTCTGGTTGCTCTTTACCCTAACCTAAAAATCTTGATTTATACACTA